>PVKA01042290.1:0-17500 GCA_004027165.1 Ctenomys sociabilis | reverse complement strand
GGACTTGTTGACCAGGCCACTCTCTAGGCCTGGCCCAAAGGCCCGGACTCGGGTGGGGTCACAGCCTTCAGTCACGCCCACTCGGAAGGGGCTCTTGGGCACAGCCACCTCATCATATAGCACCTCCACCAAGTGCACGCCTGGAAGTCAGCCCCGGAGTCAGTCTGGGAATGTGGCCCCCACCATCCCACTAGGCTGACCATGCTGGGACGGCTCCCCCCAGATGTGCTTCACTCGGCCCAGCCACTCACCCTCTTCGTAGGCCGTGTACTGCACTCGGTAGGTGCCATCCCCATTGTCTGTCACATAGGTATCTGTCTTAGCGCCCGAGGGGTTGAGCACACGAGCTGTCACATGGTTGCCACCCGTGGCTGTTAAGGATCTTGAGTCCACAGTGAATTCAGTGGTCACCTCCCGAAGAACACCTGCACCCCAGAGAGGCATTCTCAGCACAGACACTCAGGCCTGATCTTCCAAATAGAGCCCGGCCACCCTCTCTGTACCTCTGCTGGCCCCAGGCTGGCCTCTGCAGCTGGTGGCATTTTCTGCCCACTTCAGTTGCTCCACCAGGATGTGGGTCCTGGAGGGTAAGTCTGGGTCTCTCGTGTCTCTGTTTTGTCTCCCACATGCCCAGTCCCAAGTGTGGCTCCTGCAGATGGCCACTTATGCTACTGTCCCTTGACTCTTTTTTTTTGGTCTCTTGACTCTTACTATATTCAGTCCCAGAGCTCCCTCCTGAGCAGGGTTTTTAACTTTCCTGGGTCTGAGCCGGGTGTGGTGGGCAGGCCTATAATCCCAGCACTCAGGAGGCTGAGGCAGGAGGATTATTGTGAGCTCGAGACCAGCCTGAGCTACAAAGTGAGCTTAAGGCCAGCCTGAACTGCATAGTGAGACCCTGTCTCAAAAAGACAAAAAAGAAAAACAAAAAACTTTCCTGGGTCTGAGATCCCTTAAGCTAGTAAGTGTAACAATCACCCTGAAATATCCCCAGGGGAAGATGCCATTTTGTCACAAGAACAAAGGCTGATATCCATGCCCTGCTTGTCCCCTCCGTACTTTCTTTGGGATGTCTAGACACCTGAGGCCTTCAGCTTCTAGAGCCCAGCCCGCAACCCTGCTCCCTTCCTGTCCACTGCCATCTCCTCTTTCACTCACCGTGAGGCTCCACTCCAGGCCCCGAGACCTTGACACCGCTTGTGTCAACAGCTGGCTGCACGTGGACACGGGTGGGGAACTTGGGGATTGGGTGGCCGCCATACTTGATGGTGATGGTATAGGTGCCCGGGAATGCGGGGCTATAGGTGATGTGGTAGGTGCCATCTGCGTTGTTGTGGATCAGCACCTCTGCCTTGACGCCAGCATCGGACAGGATCTCGATGGTCAGCTCAGCCTCACCCGCCTCTGAGCAGTCCACAGTGAAGGTGGCTGCCTCTCCAGCCTTGCCACGCTCCAGGCCTGGCCCACTGGCCCGAACCTTGCTTGGGTCGAACACAGGCTGGATGGTAGCCTTGAAGGGCGATCCTGGGATGTGGGCTTCGGCAAATAGGATGTTGATGGTGTACTCGCCGGGCTCTGTGGGCAGGTAGCTGACGGCACATGAGCCATCACCATTGTCCTGGCACTCGATCTTGGCCTCACAGGGGCCCTCCACAGTCAGCCCCAGGCCACCTGTGCCAGCACCTTTGGTGTCAATGGAGAATGGTGCAGGGGTGCCTACCAGGCCACCCTTGAGCCCAGGGCCATAAGCACAGACCTAGGAGGGAGCAGGTATGTGAGTTCCCCGTTTCTGGCCTCGCCCAGACTCCCCACCTCCACAGTGGCCCAGTCTCCCCCAAGCTGAGAACCTTTAGTGGAGCAGCTATGGCAGGCTGAGGACAAGTATTTAGAGGATGAAATGATTTGTCCTAGTTAATGGACCCATGATTTAAGCCAAGGCTTTTAATCACTAAGCTGTTCACAAAGAAAGCCTTGGGGTACAGGACAGATCTGTGCCTAGGCCCATGGCCATGCCCACTCCTGGCATGTAAGTCCTTCTGCCCTCTGCACCTGATTGGTCCACTTTTCAAACAAAGCCTCAGGTCCTGGCTCCAACCAACTTGTCTCCTCACCTTAGAGGGGTCGGGGGGCAGTACACCCTCCACAGCAAAGGGGCTACCAGGTACTGGGTGACCATCATAGGTGATGTCCACCTTGTAGGGTCCCTCTTCAGGGGGCATGTAACGAACTGCCTGGGCTTCTGCTCCGCCCCCAGGCTCCAGTTTGCAGGGGATTGGTCGTCGGGAGGGTGAGGTCATCCGGACATCCAGCTGGCCCTGACCACCGGCCCCTCGAGTGTTCACAGAGAATGCTTGTTCCTGCCCCACAGCCACCTCTGTATGGAGCACAAGGGCACAAGGGACACCATGAACAGGGACTCCAGCCCACCCCACTCCAACACCCCTCACTCCCAGGGTGGCTCTTGTCCCACTTACTGCTGTTGAGGCCCTGAACTTTGACTTTGCTGAGGTCCAGTGGGGGTGCCACATTCACTATAAAGGGGCTTTTGGGGACAGGGTCCCCACCATAGGTCACTGTCACTGCCATGTTGCCCTATTGGGTATAACAGAAAGTTAGAACTAGGTAACTTAGCTACAGCCCAGCAATATCTCCTGGTCTATGTGAACTCAGGCTCAGAGACACAGCAAGAAAGGATGGGAGGCAGGAAAGGATCATGGAAAAGAACAGTTCTGTGAGACTGGAGGGGGCTCCCAGGTCCCTGGTCACATGCACGGATGGGACGCACCTGCTGGACAGCAGTGTACTTGACGGTGTAAGAGTAGTCATGGTTGTCTATGATTTCAAAGTCCCGCACAACCTCACCCTTGGCGGCCCCGGCAAAGTGCACGTCCAGCTTGGCCTTGCCAGCACCCTTGGTTAGCACCGTGAAGTGAGTGGGCTTCCCGACTTCCACACCTGAGAAGCCGCCCAGAGATGGAGGTGAGGGCCTCGATCCAAGGCAACCACACACTGCCCCCACCCTGCCTCCAGATGCCTACCTGTGCGGTTCAGCCCTGGACCCTCAGCCCTGACCTTGCTGGCATCGTGGGATGGGTCCACCTTTATGTGGAAGGGGCTGGCAGGGATCTCCTGGAAGTGGAAAGGACCTGGTCATGGCTCTGTCTACACAGCCTGCCTGTGCCAGGCTGACTGTTGGCCAAAACACTCAGCAGACGAGTGTGGACAAGGATGGCCTGTGCACAGCACTGTGTCTTCTTGGCCACAGTGCCACACTCAGGGAAGGGTCTGCATAACCGTGCCTCCTGCCCCCAAAATCATGCACTGCCAGCTGCCTGCATAGACCTCCTACACACAGGAGGGCTGTCACTCCCAACAGCAGAGGGTTGGGAGTACCTGGTTGGCAAACAGCACCATGATAGTGTAGTGACCAGCTCCTGGGGGCGTGTACTTGACTGTGAAGGTGTCGTTGTCATTCTTGATGATGTCAAAGTCAATGTCAGCTTCTGCAGGTCCCACCACACCAGGGGCACACTTGATGCCAATGCTCACATCGCCTGAGAGAAGTAGGCAGAGGCCTGAGGGGAGTCCGGTTCCCCCACACCTGCCAGGCACAGGATCCCACTGGAGTCCACGCCCCCTCCTGCTCAGACCCAGCCCTGTGCGCTTGCATACCTTGCCCTGCTTCGCTGCAGTCCACCGTGAAGTAAGTGGGCTCATTGGCCTTGAGGCCTGTCTTCTCCACGCCAGGGCCATACACCTTCACTCTCTCGGGGTGACTGCCTTCTCCCACATTCACCTGTGGCAGGGATAAGAGCTCAGCTGCGCTCTAACCAACCTGTCTCCTCACCTTAGAGGGGTTAGGGAGTGCACCTCCCTCAAGTCCCACCCTCTTCCTCACACCACCTGTCCCAGCGTAATGGATCCTGTTAGCCCCAGTGAGGGAACTTTGGGATGGAGAGGGGCTGCAAAATTCCAAGAACTGCCATCCCATCCCTGCTGTACACAGCCCGCCTCCCTCTTGGAGCCTCTGGGAATGGGCAGGGGACGAGCGTGCAGAACACACCCTGAAGGGGCTCTTGGGCACGTTGACGCCACCCCAGGAGATGATGATGGTGTGCTTGATGGGCTTGGAGGGCACGTAGGAGCAGCGGAAGGTGCCGTCACCATTGGGGATCACCTTGATGTCGATGGGGCAGCCGTCTGCGTCCTGTGGGCAGCACCCAAGCAAGGCTCTTGGTGGCTGTGGCTGCCAGCAGCAGGCAGCCTCCGCACCACTCCTGGCCTGTCCATTAATACACTGATGCCTCGCCTGCCCTGTCATCAGACCACGTGCCCTAGTATCACGTGCTCTGGTGGCCAGGGCCCACTCTGAGAACCAGGAGCCCCGGCTCAAGGCCACCTGTGTGACCTGCTTTCCCAGTCTAGTTTCCTTCATCTGTGAAATGTATCAGTTAGGGAGAAGCAAAGTGAAATCAGTACTCCTAAAATGGAGGAGCCTGAAGAAAATGTTCATTAACCTCTCGGGCCAATGAAATGAAATTTTAGTGCCCTAAAATTCAGTAGAATCATCTTTCAAATGTACATTATTAGAAAAAAAAGTTTTGTATAAAATATGATTTTAAGGTTACAATGAATAAGAAAATAAGTTTTATAAGTTTTTCGTCCTACTAATGGACCCACGAGACCCACTCCTGCCTTCTTGATGTGGCAATCTCCCTTTTGGAAGTCCTGCCAGGGACAGTGGGGGCAGCAGAGCCTGGGTGGCACCCACCTGGGCATAGAGCTTCAGGTCTCCGTTGCCGGCTGCTCGGGCATCAATGGTAAACTCAGCAGGCTTGTCTACGATGCAGCCAGTGGGCTCCAGGCCAGGCCCAAAGGCCTTCACCTGGGCAGGGCGAGAGACGAGAGCTGGGTTGGGCCTGGAGGAGCCCTCGCTCACCACCTCCCATCCCAGCCTGTGTGCAGGAGCTGGGCTCGCACCTTGTCTGGGAAGCAGTCCGGTGGGGCTGGCTGGATGTGGGCAATGAAAGGGGAATCGCGGATGTCTTCGTCATCACAGATGACATGCACAGCATACTCGCCGGGCTCTGTGGGCCAGTACCGCACGTCACAGGAACCGTCGCCCTTGTCATCACACTCAATCTTGGCCTGTGAGGGCCCCTCGATGGAAAAGCCTGGGTGAGAAGCAGAGCGTGAGAGGGTGTGAGAGACAGCTTAGTCTCAGGCGGGTTTCTCATCTCTCCCTACAACTACCACCCCAGGCCCATAGCATCCCATCTCTCTGCTCATCCTGATAATCCCCAGTGCTCCCCCCCCTCTGTCCCCAGTCACTCCTCAGTGTCCGTCCTTCTAGGATGTCATACCTCTTCCCACTAATCCCCCCTTCTTGTACCCAGCCACTTACCCAGAGTCCCCACTTCCGTGCCAATGGCCTCCACTACAAAGTCAGCTGACTTGCCCACCTGGCCAGTCTCCAAACCAGGGCCCCAGGCTCGCACCTTCTGTGCCCCTGCCTCTGGGCTCACCTGGACCTCGAAGGGGCTAGGGTAAAGAGGGGGCCCACATCAGTGCCAGCAAGCATCCCTGCCAGAGGTGCCCTCCTCTCCACCCCGTCACCTGCAGCTTGGCTCCCTTCTTCTTGCCCCATGACGGCTCAAACGGCTCTTACCTTCGGGGGATGGCGTAGCTGCCCCATGTGATGGTCACCACATACTTCCCAGGCACCACAGGGTAGTACTCGCACTCAAACACATCGTCTCCGGCCTCCCGCACCTTTACCAGCTCCTCTGTGCCCTCTGGTGGGAGGGTAGGTCATGTGCTGAGTCCCAGTTTCTCAATCCTCTCAAGAAAGCCTTGGGGCCCAGGTAGCTAAGGGTAGTGTGACTGTGCAGAACTGAAACCTAGGGCAGGGACCATGGTCACCTCAGGGAGCCAAACAAGACAGACAGAACTGAGGCAGGCCAGAGACAATGTGCCATGATCCCATGGTGCCCCTTTGGGGTCCTCTCCCGGTGTGTTGTGTGCTGGTGGTCATCACCCTCAGGTTGTAAGAACAACTGTCCAGATTTCCTCCCTCTTCCTCCACCCTAGTCCCTATGCTGGCCCAGGCACTTACTTGGCCCCTTAACTGTGACCTTGAGCTCCCCACTGCCGGCTCCCTTGGTGAACACCTTGAAGTCAGCCACCTCTTTCACACGGACACCTTTGGGCTGCAGGCCTCGCCCAGAGGCGCGGCAGGCATTGGGGTTACAGGCTGGGGAGAGGAACGAAATCAACAAGCACAGGCCATGGCCCCATGCATCCTTGCCCTGCTCACTGCTATGCCTCCCAAACTATCAGGATGCTGGCAGCTGTGCTGAGCAGAGAGCTGGCCTCAGGTCAGGGAGGTTACAAGAAACCTCTCCTGCTGGGTCCTCAGAGCCATTGCCACTTGGCACAAAAAACATGACAGAGCCTTGGCTGAGGGTGGGCTAAGAGAGACAGGAAAGGGCCCTTCATCCACACTAAGTCCATTCATCAGGACCTTCTCAAAGCCATCACTGCAGCCTCAGGAACTAGGTCATGCTGCAAAACACCCAGCAATGCCATGGAACCAGAGCTGTTCCATGTAACATGAAGCCCGTCACAGAGCACAGGCAATGCATAGAATCCGGCCTGCTGCAGGACACGGGCAAGAGTAGGAATCGCTACCTGCCACAGAACACATAACATGGCATGGTGCCTCAAGGGGTGCCACAAAACAGGCAAAGAGATACAACCCAGGGCCTGCCACAGAACACAAGCAGTGGCACAGAACCAAAGCCTGCTGCAGAACATAGGCGGTGGCACAGACCCTAGCTGACCACAGAAATCATCAGCAAATGGCAAGGAAACTAGTCCTGCCAGGGGGCTCAGCCAATGGCTTGGAACCTGGGGCCTTCCACTGAATGCCACAGAATAGGGCCAATCCACAGCATGTGGGTCATGCCACACAACACAGGTGAGGCCAGTCAGGAATGCTATGCCCAGCCTTGCCTCCACTGGTGAGTACTAACGTGGCACCACTCTCTTGGCCTGGTGGACGATGGGCACAGAGGGAGCAGGAGGCGGCAGGGGCACTGAGTATAGGGAGAGAACCAGTGCAGAGGGGTCAACTGAAGGCCTGGCAAGTAGATGAGCTCTTACTGGTCACCAGTGTGGCCCTGCCACTTCCCCTCAATCTTTCAGAGTGGTACCTGTTGTGGTATCCTTCAGTGGTCTCATGCTCTTCCCTTTACCCAATCCAGGCTCCCCTCAGCTAGCTTGCCCCACTTTATGGATTAGGTCCTGCATTTCTTTTCTTTCTTTCTTTTTTTGGTGGAACTGGAGAACCAGGGATTGAACTCGGGCCCCTGCGCTTGCCAGGTAAGCACTTATTCTACTGAGCCATCTCCCCAGCCCTAGGTCCTGCATTTCCATCAGTCCTCAGACCCAGAATTTGATGGCAGAGCTTTCTGCATCCTGGCTTCGGTGTCAGTTATTCGGAGGATCAGTGTAAAGCTGCTTACCTTCTGCCACGTGGACAGGGAATGGACTGCGAGTGATGGGGGAACCAGCAAAGGCCACATGCACTGTGTGAGGTCCCTCCATCACAGGCCTGTATGTGCAACGGAAGGTGCTGTCACCCTTGTCCTCCAGGGCCACCTCTACTGTGTCCTGACGGCCCTGTGGGTCCACGATCACCACAGCAACGTCGCCAGTGCCAGCCCCTGTATGGACAAACACCATCAGAAACCATTGTGGACACACCACTGATCAAGGCTCCCCCATTCTGAGACCAGCCAGCCTCTGCTTGGAGCCCCTGCCCAGGTCCCCTGTTCACACTCCACCTCCCATCAAGAGCTACACACCTGACATGCCTGGGGGCCCATACATACCAGCAGTGTAGATGTCAAAGTAGGTGGGTTTGTTGGCCACATTACCCACAGGTTCTAGGCCAGGGCCACGGGCTGACACCTTGTTGGCATCTCCAAGGGCCATGCCCACATTCACCTCAAAAGGGCTATGCTCAATGTTCTGGCCAGCAAAGAGCACAGTCACCTAGGGGTCACAGGTCAAAGATTAGCTTCTAGTGGAGAGCAGTTCTGAGAGGGGTGGAGGGGCAGAGCCAAGGACAGTGGATGGTTGGTGCCCTGAGAGGGGTGGGTGTATGCTGAGAGGGGTCCACTGAATCATAGCCATGGATGTGAACAGCAGGGAGGGTGGGAGGACCTGCAGGGAGATACCTTGTGTAATCCAGCGACCTTGGGCACATAAGAGACAGCATATGTGCGGTCCTTGTCGTTATTGGGAACCACCTTGGCCTATGAAAAGGAAAAAGATTGGAAGTCACAGTGGTTGTACCTCCTGCTGATTCCACAGAGCCCAGGGCTTTCTAGACACAGATGGTACCATAGTGACACCTTAAGCCACCCCCAGACATCTGGTTCCAATCTCATACTAACCCCTCCATTCCCAGGGGCTCTCCATACCTCCTCTGTGTGGCCCTCAGGGTCCTCAATGTAGACCAGCACCTCTCCCAGCCCAGCATCCACTGTCTGCACAGTGAAGTGAGCAGGCTGCAGCACTGTGTTACCATGGGGCTCGATACCTAGGGGTAGAAGCAGAATCCACATTATGCAGGGGGACCCTACCCTGCCTCAGCTTCCCTGGGGAAAACCCCAAGGATGCCACACATACCAGGCCCATAGGCAATAGCTTTCTTGGGGTTCAGCTGCTTGGAGCGAACAGGGGCGCCAGGTTTGAGCTTGGCTTTGGGAAACTGGGAGAGGTAGGTCATGACTGAATGCTCATCCACGTTGGGGTCCACAATCTCCTCAGGCGCGATCACCTGCATGGAGAGGAAGGACTTTCTTAGGGCACCCTCTTGCCAGCGGCCTCAGCTCTCATCTGCATCCTGCCACATATCCCGACAGGCCAGCCTCTGGCTCTGCTCCCCCACCCCTCAGGCCTCACACACCGTCCATCTGCCAGATTACCTGGGGTACCCCGAGCCAGTCATCTGCCTGTTGCATGGCCTCTCGGGCGTTCTGTACAGGCTGGTTGGGATCCCAGGCCTCCCAGTCTGGGCAAAGGCCTGGAGAGATGGTGGGAAGAGTCAAATTAGGGGAAACCAGCCAGCAGAGGCAGAGTACTTGTTCTCCCTGCACCTTCAGGGGCTGCAGCTTTCACACCCTTGGTGGCCAGCTTGAGGCCCTTGATCTGCCAGGTTCCCGCTGTCTCCTAATGTTGCAGCTCATCCACTGGGATCCCAAATGAGGCACAGCAGCCCTCACTAGCACCAACAATGAAGGCTTTCTGCCCCAGCTGACGCAGCCTGGCACAGCCCTGACAGCCAGCCTCCTGCCTGCCCGAGACCCAGCAGAGACCCCGGACACCAAGCCCCCATGAGAGACCCTTGCCAGATGTCTTTTGCCTTATTCAAGGGGCTTCAGGGGTAGGGAGAGGAGGTCAAAGCCCCATCCCATACAGCCTTTGACCTACCCCTTCAAGCTGCAGTCCCAGTTCTCTAAGCACTTCTCCAGGCATAAGAATCCCTGTCCTTTCCTGACTGCCTTGGAAGAGGATGAGTTGTCCTCTGTTATCATAAAGAGCCCAGCCTCTTAGCAGAAAAAAATGCCAGGGCAGTCCAGATCATATTGTGAGGCCGCGATGCTGTACAGGGTCAGGGTATGCTTGGTTCAGAGCTGGAGGGCCGCCTTATGCATTAATGGGGAGGGGGCCACTCAAAGGCAGAAATCCATGACTGGCTGGAACAGCTGAGCTCACTGCTGGCAGCCACACCAGCTGTGGGCAGTGGCTCAGCAGCTGGGAATGCTTCCCAGGCAGCGTGCCCCCACCTCTCATCCCCTGCTCCCTGGCTGACCCTCAGGTGGGGGTGGGATTCCCCCAAGGGGCTGTGGCTCCTCAGGCAGTGAAGGTAGAAGATCTCTCTTCTCAGGAAATGGTCAAGAAGGAGCTGTGCATGGGGTAGGGCCCTGGCCTGTACAGCTACAATTTCCTGAGGGGCCTGATCTATTCCCATCTGATTAGGTCAAGGCCCACACCTAGAGGGGCCAGGGTTGGGTCACTGGCCCCTGGACAGTACTGGGCAGCCACAGCATCCTGGGCCCCAACCCCTTCTCGACTTTTTCCAGGGCCTCACCAAGAAGAATCTGCTCTCGGCCTAACTCTGGGCTTTCTTTTATAAGTCCCATTATGCTTCCTTTCTCTCTGCTCAGAGTGGGTGGCACCCATGTGGCAAAGCAGACAAGTAAAACTCTGGCCTCCAGGTGATCACTGACAACTCACACGCCTGTCTGAACCTCATCTGAACCTTGCTGCCTGGGCCTGTAAAATTAGGTCCAGGCTTACTCCAGCAATGATTTCTGCTAGGAGGAGGAACAGACTCCATGGTGCTGCTGATTGCTGACAACTCCCAGCCTCATTCCCACTGCTCTTCCAGGCTGAGGGCTTTGAGGGTGCCTGCTCACCGGGCGCACAGTTGTCCACCAGGGCGCCCAGGGCCTTGCCATCCTGCCAGTCACGGTTGAAGTTGGTGATGGGCAGCTGTGGCACCTTGTTCTGGATCCAGCCAAGCAGGCGCTGCTTGGGTGTCTGCTTGCGGGCGTCCTCATCGTCCTCATCTTCCCACATGGGCATGGAGATGGAGTAGTGCAGGATCAGCGTCCAGATCAGGCCCAGGATCAGCTTCAGGTTACCATCCACGATGGCCTTGCTGTCTGCAGGTCGGAGGGGACAAGCTGGCTCAGCAAGGCCCCACCCTGCACCACACCTCTGCCCTGGTGCCCACCTACATTGCCGGGCTCCTGCGGAATCTGCTAGAGTGCCGGGGTCAGCCTTTGCCTTCCAGGACCTGCCGGCTTCTTTGCCTACTAAATTCTCTAACAAGTGTTAGAGTGAGAAGTCCTCTGTCCCCCACAGTAGCTTCACCTCTTGATACCGTCAGTATCAAGGCCGCCTTCAATTTAATCCATTTTCCCATTTTGGCCCGCTTGAGCAGGCCTTTTGGGACAGACACTATTTTTTTTTAAAAAATCATTTTTTCAATATATAACAAACTGCACATATTAAAGTACAATTGGATAAGCTCTGACACTAACATATACCCATAAAGCCATTGCCACAAATCAAAAATAATTAGCATGCCCACAACTCCCCAAATTCCCTTGCACATAGCCTTTCTTCCTGATCTGTCCTCTACCATGGTAAATTGGTTTGCATTTTCTAGAAGTTTATACAAATGGGATCATAGAATCACCTTGTGGGGGCTGGGGACTTTCTTTCTTTGGCAGAGTCGCACTATGTAGCCCAGGCTGACCTTGAACTCATGGTGATCCTCCTGCCTCTGCTTCCCAAGTGCTAGGATTACAAGCGTGTACCTTTACATCTGGCTTGACTTTTTTCACTCTAGATCCTGGGTTTTTTTTGGTGGAACTGAGGATTGAACTCAGGCCCTTGTGCTTGCCAGGCAAGCCCTTATTCTACTGAGCCATCTCCTCAGCCCCTACGCCCTGGATTTTACCTTCTATACTAAATACCCAGGATTTAGCAGTGTCTCAATAAAAGTGATTGAATTAATATTTTGAAAGTTTAAATTGGAAAAGAATGGGGCCAGCCCTATTCCACCCACAATCTATTCCAAAGGCCATAAGAGTTTTAGGAACAAAGGAGTTCTGGGAGAAAGAAGGGGACACGTGTTGCCAAATGCTGAGCACAGTGGGATCTCAAAGAAGCAGGAGAAGGAAATTTAACCGGGGAGCGGGATGGGGGGTTACAGGCTGGACACACTCTCCACCTATCACCTCCTCTGAGTAATACTTTGGACCAAGCCTGGCCCCCCAAGGCCTTAGAGCCACACTTCCCCCTTAACAGTCAGAGGGAAATATCCAAGAGGGGAGGGGGCTAGAGTGCACATTTTGGAATCCAGCCTATTGTAAAGCACAACAGGCCTGAAATCCATCTGCTTCTTGAAGTACTGACTGCTTTTAAGAGGCTGGGAGGGGGCAAAGACTCAGTCTTGTTTACTGATGTTGCTGGAGAGATGGGAGAAGGTAGGGCTGGAGACTCCACCTTACAGATCTTTTCCTGCTTCCCCTCTCCCAGATCCTGAGGGAGGATGTTAGAAAGGGGTGGGGGTGGGATCCTACTCCACCCCCACCTGCCTCTGGGCCCTGCGCTCCCCCACCACGCCACTGATTCATCCTTCCTTCCCCAGCAGCTCCCCAGCCCTCCCCTTTCCCCTGGCTCCACTGCAGCACAATGCTTTGGCAGCCCTCGGATTCCGTGACACACTCGCCATCGGCCTCCGGTGCTTTCTTTCACTCTCTGACACCCTAGCCCACACGGCTTTCACACAGTCTGGTGCCCCTAGCCTCTCAAGAGCCCTGACAGCCGCCAGAACTGGAGAACACACAAGCGAAGGCCTCCTTGCAAGCTGAAGTCAGGCCCCTGGGAGGAAAGCCTTGAAGCTTGGGGTTGGGAGGAGGTGAGGGGTGGAGAACGGGTCATTCATGTTTGCTGGACAGAGAGGTTTCTCCCTAGCAACTGGCCCTGGGCCAGACAGCAAGTGGTCCATGGTGTGGGCAGGATGGGGACAGCCGGCTGCAGTCCCACCCTGGGAACACTGACCTTCCTCTCTCTATCTCCTCCCCTTGGAAGCCAGGCAGAGGGAGAGTGTAAACCCAACTTGCTTCCTGGAGCAGCACTCACTGAGCTACACTTGACCGGTACCCCCAAAGGAGTAGAAGAAACCAGCTAGTCCCAGACCTAATACACACTGCCTCTAGTGGAGAGGGCTGGGCAGAGGGAGGTGGTGGGACAGCTGCTGCCCCCTCCTGCCCCTCCTCGGCTGTTGGCTCCAGGAGAAGGAATAGCAACTGGGGAACAGCTGCGAGAGAGAGCTGCCTCATAGGCCTCTTTGTTTCAAGGGGCTGAGGGGGCAGTGGGGGCCCAGAAGGGGCTACTGGGGGGAAGAAGGGCATGCAGCTCTTGATTGGGGCTGAGAACTCCTCTTGTAGATGGTCTTTGAAAAGTTCCACCTCCCTGCTCCCATCCCAAACCCTGACTTCTGGACTAGAAAGAGTAGTGGGGGGTCTTTATGAGACCCCCAAAATGCCCAGATGCTCAATTTCAGTCCTGAGACAATGTCCTGCCAGAAACCTCTGGATGGCTGCTCCTCAACGCTAAATGGACCCAGGAAACTGGAGGAAGCAGCACACCCCCTCCTTGCAGGTCATCTCTTTACACATGGGGGGGTCTCCCAGCTGGTGTCTGTGCCCCTCCCCTGTAGCTTCAGCCCTGGCCCAACAACTGAATTGCTGACAGCTTATCTCATCAGTGTGAGTGAGCCTCTTGGCCCATTGGAGCACAGCTCCCCTTCCTCCCAGCAGGAACCCAGGGAACTTCCCTCCCACCCCCAAACAGCTCTGGCTTCTTTCCCCTGGACTAGGAGCTGGCCCCTCCACAGCTGAGCCAAGGGGGCTGGAGCCAGGCACCGCCATGGGGGAGGGGAGAGGTGCACCGGGAAGGATGAGGCCTGCAGAGGGGCGCCGCCCCAGCAGCCCCAGCAGCCCCAGCCCCAGCTACAGCCCGAGGGAGGGGAAGCTGAGCAGCTTCCTATACTGTTTCACAGAGGCCCTGATTTTTCCCTGGAGACCCTACCTGGGACAGTCTGCCCTGCCTTTCACTCCTAGCATGGAGGGTGAAGGCAGGCAGCCCAGGACTGCCTCTCTCTCACCCCTCACCCTACCCCTCAAACTCACTACATACACTAGGGCCCCTCCCCCACCCCTTGCCCTCAGGCTTGTCCTTCTGGAAAGCTCAGAGACATCTGCTGTGTCACGGAGACAGGGATAGTTCCAGGCCAGGGCTGGCGGGTGGGGAGGGCAATACTGGGTCAGGAGGAGGTAAGGCCTAGGGAGGGGACTGGACAGGGCAAAGAGCTCCTGGACTGACTTCAGCTGCTAATTCAGGAAGCCTAGGGATGGCACTGAGGGAGAGTGGAGGTGACTAGGCAACCAGTTATCTAGACAAGGCTTTGGGAGGTGGGCACTGGCCCCTCGAAAAACTCTCTTCCTGGAGCCCTAGGAAGCACCCTAAAGAGGTCCTTCTGTAAACCACATGAGCACTCTTAAAAGCTCACCACAGCTGTGGGTCTGCTACAGGCACCCAGCCTGCCAAGGTGTAGGAGGGAATGTGAGGGGCACATCTGCCTCTTACACCCCTAAGCCCACCTTGGGCCAGTGGGAGCGAGGCTGGAGGCCTCCCCACCTCCACCAAGCACGGACACACCTTCCAAATCTGGTTACACTCAATGCCTTCCTCCCTTCCACAGGCCATTCCCTCCCTCCCTAAGCCCAGATTGTTAGCAGCAGCCAATCCCAGGCGTAGGCAGGGCACCCAAAGACAGGAGCCCCCACTGGGCAGGCCTAAGCAGAAGAAGGGCAGGCAAGGGTTAAGCTGCCTGCCACTGTTCAGTGCCTTTTTAGGTTTCTGAGAATGGGCCCTGCCCGTCCCAGCCCGGGCCTGAACCCAGCTGCTGAGCACACCCTGCTGAGAGCGCTGGGGAAGCTGCCTAGCTACCAGCTCTCTCCGTGGCCTCAGAGCTGCGATCCAGGCTGGGGGTGTGTGGCTTCAGTTCACTCCTTCCCCGTGGAGGGGTTGGGAAGCCATTTACTTTCTTTGGTTTGGGGTAAATGCCCCCCATCAGTCATCTCTTCTCAAGTGCCCATGGGGACTGCCCTGTAGAATAAAGGGGACAGTGAATGGCCCCAGGTTGGTGAGAGGCTGCGCTGCAGGATCAGAATGGGCAGGGTCTACACTTTCTGACCATCTGGGTAGTGTCTCCTATCCACAGAGAGGCATCCAGGCTGTGGCAGGGTGGCTCCATCAGTGGGGGAGAGGCAGGCCCCAGGCTCCTCCAGTGCCAGGGGGTCCTCCCTTTCCCATCTCTCAGCTCCCCATGGGCCCACGCAGCACCTATGTCCTCTAATCTTAAGGGACAGACCCTCCCCCGCTGTGGCCATGCCCACACTGACCGATGGACACGAGTTTGATGTGCTCGCGCTCCAGGAATTCGAGGGCCACAGACACATTCTCCAGCTTCATCTGGCGGAAGTTGGGGCGCGGGTGGAACTTGCGGTACATGCGCTTTTGGCTGAGCACCTCTAGCAGGGCGATGAGCCGCAGCCCGTCGCTGAGGTCTCTCTGCAGGTCGGTGAGGCGCTTGCCCACGCACTTGAGATGCTCGTTGCACCAGCGCGTGAACGTGTTCTGCTGAATCTTCTTCCACGGCGCGTCCTCGGCCAAGTCCTTCTCGGTGGACGGCATCTCGTCTACCTCATCGCCCAGGCCAAAGCCGGACACGTCTGGGTAGCCGCTGTTGTTCATCATGCTGTCGGGGCCGGGGATCGGGGCTGCTGCTTGGCCTGGGGCTGTCGGGGTTCGGGTGCTGTCGGGTCGCTACCGCGGGACTCTGCGCTGTGCTTTGCTCCCCTCCAACTTCTCAGCGCGCCCTGACTGGCGGGGCTTCGGGCCTCTCGCTGCTGCTCGCTCTCTCCCTCCGGGGGCGGAGCGGTGCTCGGGAAGTATGGGGCTGGCCGGGGCGGGGGGTTTAAGAAGCCCCTGGGCCGCTGCCCCCACCTCCGCACCCGCAGCCCCCGGGTCCACGTCAGAGCGCCGGCCTCCCAGGAATGCCGCCCGGCCCGCGGGTGGGGGCCGCGCCGAGGCCCACGGCCCCGCCCCTTTGCCCCTCCTCCACACTGCCCAGCGAGCAGCGGGATGGGCACCCACCTGCCCACTCACTCGCCTGGTAGCCCCAGTGCCGGAAGAAGGCGACAGTCCCAAATGTGCAACTAACACCCCAAAAGTAATCACCATCGCTCAGGGATGAAGTATGCTCCCTGCACACCCAGAGGGATTAGAGAGATAAATGGAGAAACTGAGGCCAGTGGCTAAACGCATTGATCTGGTGTTGACAGAATTTTCTGGACGTGTCGAAGTTGTTGACAGGGCCCGGGAGTCCTGGCTTCTCGCCGGGGTATTGTCCACCTGTGACAGGGAAGGGAAGTGTTGTGCTTGTGCAGAGGCAGAGAGGAAACAGGGGCATTGCCAGGCCAATTAGGGAGCAGACGTTGGTTTGCCAACCCTTATCGCTCCACTCTACTGATAGAAAAGCCTCATTTAGAGCCCAAATCTAGAGTCCCAGGGGAAACAGAGGCTCTTGCCCCTGACTCAATGTCCTTGTCACCAGCCATTTGGCTCATTGTCTCAGAATGAAGCTGAGCTCAGGGAAAAGATGTCAGTGAGTCACAGCATGTGCCCCCCAGTCTGACTCAACCAAGATGATGAGAGGGGTGCCCCCTGGGCAATGTGCCACAGGGCAGATCCTCCTAGGGAAAGGGTGAGTTTGCCAGACAAGAGGAGGGAGAGACCTGGTGGAGCCGCCAAAGGGAAATGTGCCTGGGGAAAATGGAGGGCAGGGCCAGGGGTAAAGAGGGCAGGAAGGGCTAGAGAGAACCACAATAGATTTTGGGGCAGACTGTGCTCAGGGTAAGCTGGGGCAGATGGAGGCGTAGGGAATAGTAACAGTAGGGACATTGAGGCACTCAGACAATGCCTGGGAGGGGAGAAAGAGCTACAGAATGTTGATACTGTAAGAATATGTATTTGGTATTTGTGTAGCATACATGTACCCATACCTCCATCACTCCTCTAGGCCTGTCTTTTCCCTTTCCTTCCAGTGCTCATAAGCTCAACTGGGGAAGTAGCATGTCTGAGTCTCAGAAGTTTCTTCAAGCCAGACAACCCCAACTCAAGCCACATGATGAATGAGAAGATTCTGGAACTCTGTAGGTTAATCATTCTATTTTACTTCTCTCCTTTTCTCAAGCCTGGTGGAAAGAAAGGGAATGGTGGGCATCTTTGGGGACTCATTCTTCAAGGACAGAATGAGGGCAATTCCCCATAATGGACTGAAAAAGAAGATAAAGGATTTTGTGGGGACAGTGCTTATCAGATTAGGGTCTGTGAATCACTTCTTTCCCTTCTCATGTATTTCTTTAATGAGACTGCCTGAACTTTAGGTGAGAAAGGGGAGGAGTAGAGAAGGAACCAGAAACAGAAAAGAGACTGCTGTACACGGGCGGGCGGGGGGGGGGGGGGCAGGGGCCCTGATAGTGACAGGCGAGGTATAAATAGCTTGGGCTCTGCAGCTCATGTTCTGTCGGCTGCCTGTGACGAGGTGCTCAGGAATTCCACTCTCCTGTTGGCAACCCTCTTTCCTTGTCTCTAGAACACTCCTTCTCCCCAAGCCACCTTTATCCAAGGCCAAAACCACCCATCAGCACCAGTGATGTCTACTTTAGAAGCTGAGCTCTCCTATGGAGAGATGCTCAGCATGGGGCTCATAGCTGGCCACATAGGGAATTGCGTGTGTGTGTGTGTGTGTGTGTGTGTGTCTGTGTGTAAGGGCAGCTATACAACA
>PVKA01042289.1:0-17469 GCA_004027165.1 Ctenomys sociabilis | reverse complement strand
CTTCCTTCCTTCCTTCCTTCCTTCCTTCCTTCCTTCCTTCCTTCCTTCCTTTCTTTATTTGTTTCTTTCATACAGAGCCTTTCTATGAAGATCAGACTTGTACTAATTCCCGGTCTCAGACGTGCCAGCTCTGGGATTGCAGGTGTGTGCCACCACACCAGGTTTCCAAGGCCAACACGGTGCCTCCAGTAAGGCATGCAATACTGGGGATCAAACCTAGGTCCTTGCATTTTCTAGGCAAACTATCTCCCCAACATCTCTGGTACATTTTTAAAAACCAAAGTTATTCAATTTAAAAATATTTTGTACAACAATTTCTTTTAAATTATATTTACTTAGAAGCATTCAGAATGTCAACAAAATAATCACAACCTTTTCTTGCAATTACAGAGTGGTATTCCGTTTACAGAACGACAATTATTTCTTATAAGGTGCATCAGAGACAAATGCAGATGAAAAATTACCATCCTCATATACAACTAATTTATGCTGTGCACCAACAAGAACCTGCTTTAATTTCCATGCTAATTTACAACCCTCATACTGTACCAGGCAAGGTTAGTGACTACTGAAAATACCACCAGGACAGGGCTATCTAAAGACACATTCAGTAGTGTGCAACAATTATTTTGACACATAATACTTTAAACACAATTATAGATTTGGTCTCATTCAGTAGGATAACATCCTCATTGATCAGCTTCCAATGGTTTGCTTATTGATGATCAATGAGCAAACCATATTATTCCACATATAATAAGAGTTATATGTGGGCCATATAACTCTTCTTAAAGACAGAAGAGTTATATGGCCCACATATATTTTCAGTATTTTTTTGTCTTTTTAATTTTAACTATGTTAGTGAGTATGTTGTGAGACCCTGCTGTACTTTGTATGTTCAAAGAATCTAGTATCTTTAAATGTATGTGTTGATCATTTGGCTATCTACTTTGCGATGTCTATTTAAATCTTTTTTACATTTTAAGATTTTATTGTCAATTTTTTCTTATTGATTTCTAGTTCATTACATTTTATAGATATAGATAGATATAGATATAGATATAGATATATATCGATATAGATATAGATATAGATATAGATATAGATATAGATATAGATATAGACACATGTGTGTAGACATGTGTGGTACATACCCTTGTTGGATGTGTTACATTTTTTCCTATTCTGGGATTTTTCATTGTCTCTTCATTATTATATTTGTAAATAAACACATTCTTAGTTCTTTCTGTTTAAGTCCATTAACATACACTAAAATATTATGTTTAGTATGTTGAGCTGGGAAGATAGCTCAGAGGTTCAAGTGACAAACACAAGCCCCCAGCTTCTATCCCAGGTTCAGCGTGCTGTGCTGGCCCTGCCCCAGGTGCGCTGTGCCCGGTGCCCTGCCCCAGGTGCCTGGTATAGTGGTGCAGGTCTGTGATCCCAGCACAGGGAAGAGATGGGTGGATGACTGTGAGACCAAGCTGCATAGTGAAAGCCTGCACCAAATAAATAAATAAATATTTATACAAATTTTTAAATATGGCCGGCAAGACAGCTCAGTGGACTAAGTACCTGCCTAGGCAAGAACAGAGACCAAGGTTCAATCCCCAGCACCACAAGCTGCACCACCCCCTACCCCTGGGTGCGCTGTCAGCCACTAACCAGGTATGGTAGTGCACAGCTGTAATCCGCATGCTGGGAAGCTGATCAGGAGGATCACTATGAGTTCAAGCTGCATACTCTTAGTTAAACTAAGAGTAAATACTATACTAAATACATGAAAGAAAGAAAGAAAGAAAGAAAGAAAGAAAGAAAGAAAGAAAGAAAGAAAGACTATACATATATGTTTAGTGTGCTGTGTTCTTTTAAAGAAATCTTTGCTAATTCCAAATATGACAGTCTTTTAGCCAATTTTGTTAATGATTTTATTACAAAGGTAAAAGTTGAGTATTACTGAAAATTATAAAATTTAGGGAAGTCCAAAGAAGGAAATAAAAATCAGGAGCAATCTTCCAAGAAGATAGTAACAATTATATTATGTCACTTCAGATGTGTGTGTGTTTTAACAGAAATCATGGTGCATGTACATTCTTATTTCTCATTTCCTTTCTTAGCCTATTTACTTTCTTTGTTTAAGATACTTCAAAGACCCTTGATTTAGTTATTATGCATATTTTAAGTAGTATAATTTGCAGAGGCCTTTATAAATATTATACCTATAATGTGTAATCCATACTTTGTATCTATATTTTAAACTAAGAGTAAATATGTATAAGTGCAAATAAATATTTACTTAGTTTCTTAATGTCTATTATGATGATACTTTCAGAAAACACTAATTTGGTGACTAATGAGAGTACTAATGACATTGCTCTTTTGCTGGCATAGATATTACAGACCTCTGATGTTTAAGTTATATTTTTCTATTTTAGAAGTTCATACATTTATCAAACATTATTGACCATCTACATTTACATTTTATCTTATGTTCTTATGCTGTATTCATAACTACTTAAAATGTTTTCATGGGACAATGTTTATTCCTTGTGTATACACTGACATATTATACATACAGAAAAAGACAAGAAGATACAAAAAGCTATTGAGGTGGTGAGAGTACCTAAAGAGATATTTAATTTTCTGTGAAATATTTTTATGATTTTAATTAACTAAAAATTGATTTTTAAGCAGAGAATCCTAGTTCACTGGGCGAACTTAGATAGTGGCATTGCTGTGCTAAACTCTGAACAGCTCTGTTCTTTGGTGGCTAGAGCCGCAGAGCTCAGCGACCCCCGCCCACTGGCCTGGAATGGTGCAGCTTGCACGAGGCTGCAGAGCTCGTCCGGTGGCCACCAGCAGACCTGTCCCGCCTGCCACAGTGCAGAGTTGGCTGCGACACCCTGTGCACCATATGTCGTGGGGTGGGGAAGGAAGGGAGCAGAGAGCCAACATATGTGCCAACCAGTTATCATTCAGATGCTTAGGTTTGTACAATTATGGTACAGGATTTCAATTAGGCCACAGAGGCAGGTGAAACAGGGGGAAATGCAGCTACCGATAATCTAGCACATATGGAAACTTCTAAATTGAAAAAATTGCTTAATATTGTCCAAATATCAAAATAATTAATGTTTGCAATTTAGTTTTTAAAGATATTTGTTTTTAATTAGCAGTTAATTTAAGTTTATATTTGTAAGCTGTGCTTGATTGGTTTGGGGATAGTCTCCCTGTGCCTCTCCCTGAAATCCGAGGTGGTGTTCTTTTGTGACGTGATAACAGCTGCTACTAGTGTCTGTCAGCTAGTGCGGCATTTTCTTTTGCTTAAAGATTTCCTTTTTGGGGGACTTGGATGTGTAGATAACATGTAAATAACAAAGGAATATTTAGCTCCATGAGTCCCTGACTATGACTCTGTGTTTGATTTTGTACTCTGTGCATATTAAAATACTGTTTAGGGTGAATTACCTGGAAGAGTCAGCTGACCCATATCATCATCACTACCACCACCACAATTTCACTGAGTATTTAATGAAAACTCAAAATCATAGGTGCTACAATTGTTACTCTTACATTTCTGATTCTGTCTTCAGCTGTTTGAATGTATCATATCATTTATTAATGTAATTTTATCCACGTTTACAAGTGACATAGCTCAGTTCATTCCCACTGGTGTAAGGTGATAGCTTCATGGGGTTAGGGAGGGAATCTCAGCTCAGTTTTTCTCTGTCTGCAGAATCACATGTTAAGTCAAGGTGCTTTATACACTGTCCTCACCCTACTACCCACTACATACCAGGCAGTGATGTAGTAAGCAAATGTTCATACAGATGTTTAAGTCCAGATCACCCATGAAGGCAAGCAGAATCATGGCAGACTTTTCAACATAAGCCCTCAGATCAAGAAGAGCATGGAGTGAAGTATTTCAAACCCAGAAAGAAAATCTGGGTTCCAACTAAGGTTTATGTACCATGTAAAACTATCTTTCAAAATTAATGAAGAAATAAGATACTTCCATGACAAAGAACAACTGAAGAATTTCATGACCACATGTCATGGTTGGATGCATTATGTAAACATGAGAACTGATACTTTAGAAGCCTAAGTGGCTCATCAGGGGGTCAGGCTCTCACTTTGTGTATAACCTGAGTTTGTGGAAAAGGCAGGCACAGAGGTGGTGTAGGTAGATAGCTGATGCAAATATAAAGGAGGAAAAGATACTTGATTCACCCTTTTCTGCTCTTGATGTCTCTTGTGGCCCTGAACTGTTGCCCTCATGCCATGCCACCCTGCCTTCAGGCAGGCTGACTGTAGGCGAAGCTTTCACAAACTGTGAGATAAATAAATCTTTCCTTCCCTTCCTTAATTTGGGATGCTGTGTATTTTGTCTTAGCAACAAGAGAAAAATGAGTCAAGCTACTACCAAGCCAACACTTCAAGGGCTACTGGAAACATTTTAGATTAAGATAAAAATGACTGCAAGTCCAAGAACAATAGAAAGAAATCAGTAAGCAGTGCAAGTAATAAACAGAGGAGAAAGTAAGAAATCAACAGCAGAAAAATAACATGACAAGGATAGGCCAGTACAAATCTATTATAAACATCAATTGAAATGGCCTCAATTCACAAAAGAAACAGACTGGGAGAATGGATCAAAACACAACAAGAAAATATATGCTGTATACAAGAAACACATTTAACTAGAGAAGAAATTTATAGACTAAAACACAAAGAATAGGAAGCAGTGCTTTGTGCAACGGGAGCCAAAAAAAAGCAGGGGTAGCTATTATATTGGCTGAATAAGTGAACTTCAAGTGAAGAATGATCAAAAAAGATAAAGAAGGTCACTGTATACTTATTAGGGAAAAATTTCAGAGGAGTTAGCAATCATAAATATGTATGCACCAAATACATAAGACAAATATTAATATACTTGAAAAGTCAAATGAACAATAACACAAATTTGGGGGGAGACCCTAACACACCATTGTCACAAATAGATAGATCAACCAAATAAAAAGTCAGCAAAGAAATATCAGAACTGAACCAAGCCTGTGAATAAATGCATTTCATGGATGCATACAAGGTACTCCACTAAACATCAGAAAATGCATTCTTCCCAGCTGTATGTGGATGTTCTATAAAATACAACATATGATAGCCCATAAAACATACATAAGTAAATGCAAAAGAATTGAAATTATCTCAGGTGTATTACCGGATAGTAGTGCAATGCAACTGGAAATTAATGTCAAAATAAATCACAAGAACTCCACAAATATATGGAAAATAAATAACACCTTCCTGAACAACCAATGGATCACAGATAATTAAATTATCTACAATTAAATAAAAATGCAGATATAACTTACCAGAACCTGGAGAAACAATGAAAGCAGTGTCAAGATGGAAATTTATAATGATGAATTCTGACATCAGGAAAAGAGTGAGCATAAATAAACAGCCTAATGCTTCACCTCAAGCTTCTAGAAAAAGAAGAGCAAGTGTAACAAAAATCAGGGAATAAATTAATTCAATTGCAACTAAGAAAACAATACGAAGAATTAGTGAATCAAAGAGTTGGTTCTTTGAAAAGATAAATAAAATTGTTAAACCTCTACCTAACCTTATCAAAACAGAAAATAAAATACTCAAATTCATACCATAAGGAGTGCAAAGGGTAAAATCACTACAGCTCCTGTGAAAATTCAGAAGATCATCAATACCAACTTTGAAAAGCTTTACTCTCATAGGATGGAAAGCACAGAAGAAATGGGCAGATTCCTAAACTGAAAGCTGACTTAAGAAAATATAAACATTCTGAATAACCCAATATCAGTGAACAAAATTGAAAATGTAATGAAAAACTTACCAACAAAGAAAAGCCAAGGTCCTTCTGAATTTACTGCTAGATTCTACAAGAAATTTATAAATTTAATGCCAATACTCTTCAAGCTCTTTAATGAAATTTAAAAGGAAACAATATTACCTAACTTGTTCCCAGAGACAAGTATTATCCTGATAACACAAACCAGAAAAAGATCCAACCAAAAAAAGAGAACTATAGGCCAATCTCCCTTATGAACATAGATGGAAAAATTATCAATAAGATACTAGCAGACACAATGAATCAAGTCAAGAAGATTACACAGTATGCCCAAGCAAGATTTATCCAAGGAAAGCAAAGATGGTTCAACATACACAATCAATAAGTATAATATACTATGTCAACAGAGCCAAAGACAAAAATCACACAATAATCTCAATAGACGCAGAAAAAGCTTTTGACAAAGTACAACATTCATTGGTGATTAAAACCCTACAAAAAATTGGAATACATAGTCTTTACCTCAATCTGATAAAACCCATCTATGACAAACCAATAGCCAGCATCATACTAAATCGATGAAAAACTGAAAGCTTTCACTGTAAAATCAATCAAATAAGAATGTCCACTATCTCCTCTCCTATTTAATATAGTTCTGGAAACATTAACCAGAACAACTAGACAAAAGAAAGAAATAAAAAATAAGGATGGAAATGGAAGAAATTAAATTATCGTTATTCACAGATGTTAGGGTTTCTATCTACATGTCCCCTCAAAGTCTCCTGTAATCATTGGGGTGGGTTTCTAGACTTTTCCATTAATTCATGATCCAATGTTGGGATTATCGGTATCAGTGCTACCCAGTCTGAGGCACAGAGGCTGAATGCAATTTAAGTAAGGGAGAGAAGGGAGAGAGGCTTGCTCTCTGTCTCTGCCACTGCTGCTGCTACTCCTACTCCTTTTTTTTGGTCTTTGCTCTTTCTGTTTTGCACCACCACAAACTGATGCCCTCTTCCATGTGGCACTCTGTCTTGGAGCCAGCCAAGCATGTACTGAAACCTCCATAGACTAGCTAAACCTTTCCTTTCTTAATTTTGGGTGTAGAGTATTTTGTTCAGCAATGAGAGAAAAGTAACTGAGAAAGAATTTGGTACCAAGAAGTAGGGTCACTGCTGTGACTAAACATGACCATGTGTATGACAAGCCTTTGGAAATGATTTATGGGAAGAGACAGGAGGGGGTTGGAGATGTCACCTACAAGAGAAGTGCTGGAACACCTTTAGCAGTTCTGCACGGGAGATTCTTCTATCATCCGTGTTACATTGCAGAATGCAGGAGTTCTGAGGTTAAGAAGGCTTCCACCTAAATTTCAGAAGAAGGCCTGGGAAGCCAGGCAGTGTGTCCCAGAGAAGTCAGTGTGTAAAGCAGAGAGTGAGAAGCCTAATGTGCAGCAGGAACCCCATAAGTTTGGCAAAGACAGAAATGCGGACTGTCTGAGGGCAGCTGCAAGGAAGGAGCAGAGCAAAGGCAGCCCCAAAGAAAAGCCATGGGAGCTACTACCAAAAGTGCCATGGGGTAAAGCCATGTAAGGTCTTGTAGCTCACAACTTATTACAGATTGTTTCGGATATTGCACATGAAGCTACAGGACTTAATGTTTGCTGTCCTGGATTTTGAACTTGCTTTGGTCCCTGTGCTTTGTATCCCCCATCTGTACCTTTTGGAATGGTAATGTTTATCTTGTTCCACTGAATGTTAGAAGTGTCTACCTTTTCTTTTATTCAGGGGTTCACACCTAAGAGTTTTACTTAGATCTTGGAGGAGACTTGGGTCTTGGACTTTTCAGCAGTGCTGAAACTGTTAGGACCTTGGCAATTCTGAGAGATGGATTAAAATGCTTTTTGCACAAGGGAGTGTACATGAGTCTTTGGGGATTCAGGGGTGGAGTGTTATGATTTGTATCTAAGTGTTCTCCCAAAGCATCATACAATCACTGGGGCAGGCTTCTAGACGTTGTGATTAATTCATGAGCCAATGCTGGGATCATGGATGTGAGTGCTGTTGGGATTATGCGTGTGAATGTTCCATCCAGCCTGGAGAAGACAGGCTAAATGCAATTTAAGTAAGGAACAGATGCTTGCCTTCTGACTTGGCTGCTCTGCCATTGCTCCTCTTTTGGCTCTTGCTGTTTTCTGCTGCCACGAACTGCTGCCCTCTGCCAAGTGGCATCTTTCTTAAACCAACTGAGTATGGACTGAAACCTCTGCAAACTGTGAGCTAAATCAATCTTCCCTTCCTTAATTTTGGGTTTTGGATATTTTCTTCCTAGCAAGTGGAGAAAAGTAACCTAGAATGCAGTTGACAGATGACATGATACTCTAAATAAAAGGCCCCAAAAACTGCCACCCGCTCAACAACTTCTAGATTTAATAGTCAAATTCAATAGCAAAGCTGGACACAAAATAAACACTTAAACGTCAATTGCATTTCTGTACACAAACAAAAAGCTAATTGAGTGAGAAATTAGGGAAACCACATCCTTTCTAATGGCATCCCAAAAAGAAAAAAGAAATACTTAGGAATCAACCTGACAAAAAAGTTAAGGTTCTATATACTGAAAGTTGCAGTACTCTCCCAAAGGAGATCAAAGAGGATATCAGAAAATGGAAAGATATCCCTTGTTTATAGATAGGAAGTACCAACATAGTGAAATGGCCATACTCCAAAAAACTCATAGATTTAATTCAATCTTGGTCAAAATACTATGAGCATACTTCACAGAACTGGAGAAAATACTCCTAAAATTCATCTGGAACTGGAAGAGACCTAGAATACCAAAAGTAGATTTGTGCAACAATGTCAAATCAATGACCATCACAATCCCTATCTTGAAATTATACTATAAAGGTATTGTCATAAAATCAGCATGGTTCTGGAAAATAAACAGACCTGAGGACCAGTGAAACAGATTATAAAATGCTGACATGAGTACAAATGTGTTCAGCCACCTTATCTTTGACAAAGGAGCCAAACATGATGATTGGAAGAAAGCTTCAATAATAATTGGTTCCACATGCCAAAGATTAAAACTAGACCCATATATGTATTCACTTGTATAAACAGTCTCCCTGGTGTGGGAAACACAAAGAGTAAGTCAGTTATAAAATACACAATAGACATTGTGAAATGGTAAGAAACTACTCAAGGAAAAAGCAACTAGAATGGGTAAATATGGAAAGTACAGTAGGAAAAAGTGAAAAAAATGCATGTCAGTCATACTATCAGTGTTTCTTAGTACAAAAAAAAAAAAAAAACTTTGTGCTAATATCAATTGGAGAAAACTTTATGCCAGTGTCTTTTACCCTGAGCAACTACTTTATAGATAACACCAAGTAATGCATTAACTATTGTTATTCTCCTATTATTTTGTTACAAAATATTATATAAAAAAGTGTTCATGCCCTAAATAAAGGTGTTCATGCCCTAATTCTCAGAATCTGTAAAGATGTTTTATTACACAATAGAGAGGAGTGAAGGTTGCAGATGGAAATAAAGTTGGTAATCAACTAAGCTTAAAACTAGATCATCATAAGTTTTCCAAGAAGGTTCAATGTGATTTCAGGAAAAGGGAGGCAAAAGATGAGTCAGAAACAGAAAAGGAGGTGTGATGACAGAAGTGGTGATTCTCTCTGAGGCGCACTCCCTGGATGATGTTGGCCTTGGAGAAAGAAGTCTGGCTAGAAGATAAAGAGGGAAACAGCCTCTAGGAACTGGAAATGGCTAGGAAACAGATCTCTCTGTGATGGTTAATTTCATGTCAACATGACTGGTGCATGGAGTATACAGAGAGAACATTTCTTCAGGGTGTATCAATGTGAAGCTGTTTTGTTACTTTATTTTTGCCTAATTTTTATGTATTTAGTACAGAATCTACAGGGTCTCACTACATAGATTGGACTCATAGTAATTATCCTGTTTTCAGCCTCCCAAGATCTGGGAGTACAGGCATGCATCACCATGCCCTGTCTCAGTCGCAGTCTCAGAGCACCCCAGGATTGAACCCCGTCCACTGCATTCTGGCTAAGCAGATGCTTTAGTTCACTGAGTTATCTGGCTGATCCTTTGAAAAGCTGTTTTTGGATGAGATTAGTATTTGAGTTCATGGAGTAACAATTTATTGCACAAAGTAAGAAACAACCTGGAACAGAGGACATCTACCATATGTAAGAGTAAAGGAGTCTCATTTTATCTGACCTATAAAAATATTGATTGAATTCTTACATGTGTAAATATTTATACTTTTAACTAAGAAATAATTGTTTTGATAATTAGACACAAGAATAGTGAATAATTGTTTTGCCACTCATTAATTCATTCATTATCACAAACATTCCACAACACAATCCTTGTCAAAATTCCAATGTCTAGACATGGTGATTCATATTCCTGGTTTAGACAACTTTATAAGGCTCTGTCTAAAAAAAAAAAGAAAAAAATCTAAGAATGGATAATGAAGTAGCTCAGTGCAAAGGAACTGGGTTTAATCTTCAGTAATAAAAATGCCATCTTTCCCAGAAAATAAAATGAAAGAAACAAAACAAAACAAAGCAGTGCTTAATTTTTTATGGAAACATAAGATCAAATAACCTTGAGAAAAGAGAATAAAGCTGGAAGGATCTTTCTCCTTCATGCCAGAATGTAGTATAAACCTATTCTAATAAAATACAATGTGATGTTTGCATAGAAATAGAGATTAATGACACAGGATAGAAAACCCAGAAAAACAGGTTGGGGGTATAGCTAAGCAGCACAGCACCTGCCTGGCAAGTGCAAGGTCTTGAGTTTGACTCCAGGTACCAAAAACTTACATACATACATACATACATACATACATACATACATACATACATACATACATACAACAGCCTAGAAACAAACCATACATTTGCAGTCCATTAATTTTCCACAAAGTTACTATGAACGCACAATTAAGGAAGAACAGCTTCTTTAATAAATGTTACTCAGAAAACCTGGAATTTACATGCAAAAGAATGAAATCTCATCTTTTTCTCATACCATGAACAAAAATGAACTAAAATCAAAAGTCACCAAAGAAACTGTGCATGTGACCAACAAGTTCATGGAACAAAATGCTCAGCATCAAGGAAGTGAAAACTAAAACTCAATGAGGTATCTTGTCGCACGTGAGTGTGACAGATGTGTGACAGTTGTCAAACTGACCAAATGTAACAACTGGCCAGGGCATGGAGAAAACCAAACCCCTGTGGACAATTGGTAGGAGTATCAATTAATATTAATACAGCCACTAATAAAAATGATAGAGATTTACAAACTAAAAATAGGACTGACAGATATTCCACTTCTGGGTATATGCTCCAAGGAACTAACACCAGTAACGCAAAGTGGATATGCTAGCCTACATTCACTGAGCATTATTCAAAATAGTCAAGCTACAACAACAACATAGGTGCCCATCAACAGATTAATGTCTAAAAATCACAGCATTCAAATAATGAGAAACCACATATTCAGCCCTACAGAAGAATATAAGGCAAAGTAGACAAACTAAAAAAAAAAAAAAAAAAAAAAAAATACGCTAAGAGGAATAAGTCAGATACACAAAGACAAATAATGTCTGGTCTTATATATGGAATGTAAAACAGGTTGTGGTGGTGGATGCATTGTGTCAACTTGAGGGGTCCCAAGCTTGACTGGATCTGCTCAGCGACTCCGTGCACCAAGGCACGGAGGGCAATACCTGGGGTGCGGAGAGCCCACCATGGGGTGTGGAGGGGCCACCCTGGGGTGCGGAGGCCCACCATGGGGTGCGGAGGGCCCACCCTGGGGTGCGGAGGGCCCACCATGGGGTGCGGAGGGGCCACCCTGGGGTGCGGAGGGCCCACCCTGGGGTGCGGAGGGGCCACCCTGGGGTGCGGAGGGCCCACCCTGGGGTGCGGAGGGCCCACCATGGGGTGCGGAGGGTCCACCCTGGGGTGCGGAGGGCCCACCCTGGGGTGCGGAGGGCCCACCCTGGGGTGCGGAGGGCCCATCATGGGGTGCGGAGGGCCCACCCTGGGGTGTTGAGGGGCCACCCTAGAGTGACTCAGCATAAAAACAGAATATCAAGGTGTCGAGGAAGGATTCTGCTCACCATTTCCTCAGAGGAGCTCTGGTCTTGGAGGCCACCACCACGTCCTTGGAAGAGGGGAGGCTGGAGAGGCACCACCGCCGCTGCTCCCTCCTCCGCTCTTCGCTGTTTTCCACCTCCATCAACTGCTGCCTTCTGCCTTGTGCTACTCTACCTGGGAGGCAGCCAAGCATAGACTGAAGCCCTCACTAACTGTGAGATAAATAAACTTTTCTTTCCTTAATTTTGGGTGTCAGGTATTTTGTCGCAGCAACAAGTAAAAAATAGCTGAGACACAAGTGAACTCACAGAAGTGGAGACTAAAGTTACAGTTTTCAGAGACTAGAAGAAAGCTGGGTAGACAAGGAGACAGTGGCGAGTTTTTGGTCAGAAAAGAGAAGTAAATTTTGAGATCTATTTTATAGTAGGGCGACTATAATCAATAATAGCATACTGTATACTTCACAATAAATAAGAGTAAATTTCATCTGTCTTACCATAAGAAATGAAAATGTGTGACAGTCAGCTTTCTACGACTGAAACAAAATATCTGAAATAATCAGTTTAAAAGAAAAAAGTTTCTTTGGGCTCAGTTTTGTGCTTTGTGACAAGGGCATTTGATAGTAAAAGGCATGATCTCATGATAGCCATGAAGCAAAGGGAGCTGCACAGTCTCCTTGCAGGACGTGGCCCTAGTGACTGACTCAGGCCTTCCTGCTAGGCCCCATCTCCTGAGCCTTCCACCGTTCCTCCTTAGTATCAAGCCTAGGACTAAGCCCCTAGCATACGTGCTTTGAGGAATAACCCAGATCCCAGCTATACCAATAAGTGAGGCAACTCATACCATTCACCCCACATGATATACACACATCACATCATTCACACATATATACTTCTATAAACACATGTAAATCCATGATATATGTTATTAAGATTTGTCAACTAAGAGTAGTATTAATTTTAAAATTCTGACCTAAATATTATCTATATCTAATTCAAATTCTATTCAAGGAGTATCAGAGTTTGGAGAGGCAACGAGATACGTTTAGGTATATGGAATGGGACTGTCTCTCTCACTGAGTATCTGAAGCAGTTCTCCAATCTTTGTTTTGGCTGCAGGACTTAGTAAGACTCTGGATAGAAATGTTTCCCTATTTTGAGATACAGAGTGTACTCATTGCCTGTATTATTTACTTTCTCCTTGCTGAGACAGAATACCCACCACCAGCAAGTTTCTCCTTGCTGAGACAGAATACCCACCACCACAACATTTCTTTCAGCACATAGATTGCAAAAGTTTCAGTCCATATTCAGCTGGTTCCAAGGCATGGCAGAGGGGCCATAGTTTCTCACAGAGGAGAAACTATGCATGGCGTGGCAGATAGAAAACACAGTAGCAGCAGCAAACCTGCCTATCCGTTTTACACCATTTAGGTTACAAACCTTTTGGCTGGTGCCACCCACAAAGAGAGGGACTTCTGTCTTCAGTAAATCCATTCAGCCAAACTTAGAGCTATGCTAATTTTAATCAGTGGGTTAATTTAGTACCATGCACCTTTTATCCCAGTATCATGCACTATAATTTATGGGCTTCCTAAAACCCCACCTCTGATTGAATGAGGTTCTAGGAGAAGGGACACAAATCACAACAGTGTGTATGTCAAATAATTTCTTTGAACAGAGAAGTCATCAGCCTAGATGGATTCCTTTCCTCTAGAAGTTATTTCACTATAAGTAGGCATTTTGCTGCTCTTTGCTAATCCATAACTTGCATTTATCTAAAATTGACCTTTTTAGGACAAATGGTCAAAGAAGTGCCAGTTGGTTGGCCAAGCTGTCTCTAATGATTTCTAAAATTTCTTTCTGTGACATATTTCATTTCTTATCCCTGATTTGCTCCACAAAGGATTTGAACTGGTGAATTTCCATGGTCATGTTCGTTTGTTCTCGATTTCCTCTATGTGCTACTGTTTCCTAGAGCTTCCTCTTTGGCTCCCAGCTGATCACCGTCACTGAGTACTTTCTATGCATCACATTTTAGCTTACTTATAGAATACTAGCTCTATCACTATCTTTCAGCAATTCCTCATACTCTTATAGTCTTAGCTTCCATGAATATACTGCACACTGTCACTCTATTTTCATAGCCTCAATAGACATATATCCACCTTCCTATTATAATTCTCTATTTGACTACCCCATAGGCATTTGACATTTCTGTATTGCTTAGCTTAGCTTCAGTTATGCTCAGTGGCTTAGAATAATACTTACGCTAACTGTGCATCATTAGTTGGCTGGGGGTCTTCCCACATGATCTTAGCTTGGGCACCTTGTTATGAAAGCATCTATCATATATGGAATTGCCAGTTGTCCAGGTAGAATGGAGATCCCTGAGGGTTTCTCACTGGTAGAGAAATGATGCAGTATGTTTTCACATCATTTTGGATGGAACTAAATATATGACCTCACTCAACTGTAGGTGAGTTACATAATATAACCCTCCATGTGCCCCAATGTGAAGAATTGAACATATTGATCAATAAGCTTTAATAACTACCCCAACACAACTGCACTCAACCTAAGTTCCTACAAACACATTTTCTTCACTTTTCAGTACTCCAGTGGCACTACTGCCCACCTTGCTGCCCAGTGCCCAAAAGCTGTAGAGGAAGAAATAAGTGTATTGCAGAGCCATAGGAATCTTTTCTGTAAGTCATTAATTAAAATGAATAGTGACACACGCCTGTAATGCCAGTGCTGGGGAGGCTGAAACAGGAGGATGACTATGAATCCAAGCTTCATGGAGAAACCCTGTAACAAATAAATAAATAAATAAAATAAAATAAAATGAAAGCTAGCTAGGGAGCTAGCTCAGCAACATAAACATCTTCTTGGCAAGCACAAGATCCTGAGTTCAATCCCCAGTACCACAAAAATAAATAAATAAATAAATAAATAAATAAATAAATAAATAAATAAATGATGACATGACAAATCCTGGTATATGCTGGAAATGTTACTGGATTAAATATGCCTTTTTTTTTTTTACATTTTTAAAGAAAATCTTAATAAATATTCAATTGCATATGGACACAAAATATGGCCAAACACAGGATGTTTCTAAATCATTTAGGTCATCCTTTTGAATTTAGGAAGATATGCCTGAAAAATATTATTTCTTTGGTAAATGAGACATTCCTGTACCTGATACAGGTAGCAGCTAAGATCCTTGAGTCGAAGAAACACAAAATCCTCATCTGTGCATTGAGAATATTTTTCTTATCTGAACTGCTTAAGTTTTTACATTCTCATATTTACTTCTTGGAAATGCTCACTGGGTAAGAATGGTGGACTGGACACTAAAAAGCGAATTCCCTTTTTGTGCTTGAGGATCTTACCACTGCTGAGAACCACATGCTAGTTAATTCCAACACCTTCCTAGAATAAAGGTGATACTGTGGGCAATGAGGTTTTTCTTCAGGGGATTGGGAGGTCTTTAAAAGGAGGTAAAACCTGAACTAGGTCTTGACATTGACTAAGAGTTTAGTGGACAGGGTTTCAGGAAAGTGCTCAATGTATAACAACAAAAGCAGAATGGGTCAGAATAATGGAGAAATGCTTAGAGAGTCACACGGCTGGCAAGTCAAAATTGTGGCAAAGACAGATTAAATGCAGCTGGAGGGGGGAGCTGGAGTTTATGATGCTGTATTATGACAATCAATTTGAATTTTTGTCTTAGAGTTATTTTAAGGGAATCTAAATGTAATTTGAAACTTCACTGGAACCCAAGATGTAATGAGTTGCAGGACCTCTTGAGAGAAGTCCTCTTATGATTATTTGCTTTGATTAATACTCATGATCACCAAGGAAAGTCTAAAGAAAAGATTCGAAATTATGTCAGCAATAGTTACAGTTGCCTAATACACCAGGAGCAACCAGAATAAGCTGCAGAAAAGAACAATAAGGACACTTGAGACAAAATTCCCCCTGGGAAATTTTGAGGAACGATTTGGCTCCCTGATCCTGGTTAACAACACAATGAGAGAAAAAGTGAGAAATCCACTTGTACATGCTAGAATGTGTCGGGAGCCGCTCTGAGATGGCGGCCGCTTTTGGCTCCCCCGCCCATCGTGTCTGCTAAGATAGCGCCCACCTCCGGCTTCTGGGTTTTTGTTGCTGTGCTTGGGCCCCTCCTGTTCAGAGAAAGGCCCGCCGTTTTTTATGATCCCACCAATGCTATTTAAACACGTGTGCAATTGTGATTGGTTTGTGAAATCTATATAGCTTGCTGTATCACGAGATTCGTCATGCTTGCACGATAGGAGCCGCGGATAGCGGACGCATGTAGAGGCTTGCATCCCACTCGATAAAGGCTTGCTGAACCCGTTGCTGAGTGTCTGAGTGTCTTCTTCGCGGGATGGGAGCGGCGCCGGACAACTTGGTGGCCTGTACGGGGACTCTGCCTAGCCTGGATCGAGTTGGAGATTTGGTACGTACCTGCAGGTAAGTGGAGGCTTAACCTGGCCCTGGATGGTCGTGACACCGTGGGGAACGTTTGTCCTCCCATATAAGGGGAGTGGGTTTCTGCCTGAAAAATAAAGGCGTTTGTCCTCCCATATAAGGGGAGTGGTTCTTCTTTCGCTATGGGTCACGCACACAGCACTCCAGATGCGCCTGAGACCCCGCTTGAGTTAGGAGAGGCGAGACAGGCTCTAGAGAAAGCAAGATCTGAGAGCTCTCATGGAGCGTCTCGATGCCCCTCTGAGCCTGATCCCGCAGACCCTGATATCGAAGGGGAACCTGAAGAGGAAGGGGAAGATGACCAACAGAAAGATAGAGAGAAATCAGGAGGGAAATTACGGGATAAAGGCCCTTATGCTGCCCTACACAAGAATTTGCACCGCTTCGGCATAGGGGAGGAAGTTCCCCCTCCGGGGGAGGGAGGCGCCATATGGGAGGAGGAGCGTGCCGACCATCGGCGCCTCCTCCGCCCTGGGAACCGCCCCTCTGGGGCGGAGGCTCAGGAGGCCTGCCGGCCCCAGCTGGCCCTGCCTATCGCGGGCGATCCTTTCAAGGCCGCCTGTGGGAGATGATAAAACAAGGGCGCGACCATGCCCCAGTCCGCGGCCCGCATGGATTTTTCCCCGTGCTCCAGGACCAGGCAGGGCAGGCATATTATCAGCCGTTACATATCAAACTGGTCAAAAGCCTTAAGGACGCTGTCGCCACTTATGGCCCTAATGCTCCATTTACCATCACCCTTTTGGAAAATGTGGGGAGAGGGAAACTGACCCCTGGAGACTGGTCCCAACTTGCCCGGGCTTGCCTGTCACCCGGACAATTTATGGATTGGAGGGCGTGGAATGATGAATATTGTGGGGATCAGGCACAGACCAATGCAGACACGAGAGGCGCGCAGCGCGCCTGGAACAAAGACATGCTTACTGGACAAGGCGCTCATGCCGACAACCAAACCGGGTTCCCAGAGCCTGTGT
>PVKA01042288.1:0-17494 GCA_004027165.1 Ctenomys sociabilis | reverse complement strand
AAGCCCAGCTGGAGACCTAGAGCCCATCACAATGACCCCCACAAGCCCAGCTGGAGACCTACAGCCCACACCACTGTTCCTGAAAGCCTATTTCAAGGATCTGTGCAGTGAAGGCCCAAAGGTCAGAGGCAGAAGCGAGAAAGTCTGTGCCAGCAGGATGAGGGTTCTGCATTGGAGCCAGGCAGTGATGCTCAGAGTAAGGACCAGTGTACCTCACCCCCAGAAAGAAGCATCACAGCCATTCTCAGCAATAACAAGGTCCCAAGCTCCTTCAATGATGAGAACAGCAAGGTTCCTAACAGGAAAGCTGGCATGACAAGCTCCTACAGGAGAAGAAATAGCCCAGGAGAACCAACAGTTCCACGTCTTCCTTCCCAGTTCTCATTTTTATGTTGTTCGTAACAGTCCTCAGGTGGATCTCCCACACCCAGCACTACAGATTCAGCTCAGCTATGTGTCACAAGTTGACCGTCAGCTGTCAATCCACCACAAACATAAAAAGATGCACATATTTAAACTGTGCAATTCAATGAGCTTTCCAGTTGTATGCTTGCCTGAAAGCAACATAATCAAGATAAAGAATGTTTCACCTTTCGTCGTATACTTTCGCTGTCCTACCTTGTATAGTTAGCATGCAGACAATTTCTGATTTGCTTTCCTTTGTGGCACATACTCTTTGTAGGGCTCTTTTGTTCATAATAATGTCTGTTCATAAGAATATGCTTATGTTATGGCATGTGTTGGCATTCCATCTTTTTTATTTCATAGAATTATTCTATTGCATGGATGTACTCCAATTTGTTAGCCATTTATCTGATTATACTCTTTTGAATAGTTCAGAATTGTGAGCTTCCATGCTGCCGAGAGGATTCTTGTGTAAGTGTCTGTGGGAACATAAAGCAATGTATTTTAAAGTATTAATGTTAGTATACACATAATTTAAACCCTAATGCACACACTTTTGTTGATAAGAGGTGGTCATTTCATAAAACTTATTATTTCACGTGGCAGATGAGGTGGTTCTTACCCCCTCAGCAACGTTCAGATTGTATATGCACAGCTCTGCTGGGTGCCATTTGCATTATGAAGCACCATCTGCTGAACTGCATATGGCGATTTAAATCCTTAAACAGTTCTCTCTTTTAAAAAAATTTATTAGTGCATGTTTGTAGTATACGATTTTTACATTCATCTTAGGGTGGGCTACATGTACTTAGCATATCTTAATCTTTTTGTTCTGCTTTCCCTCTCTGTCCTCCGGCCTCCCTCTCTACCACATCTAGGTCCCCTCCCCATTTACTCTTTTTCTTAGTTCATGTTTGTGACACAATGGTTGCATTCACTGTCACTGGTACCTGTGAGCAACACTCTCACATCCTTTTATGTCTTCCTTCCCTCCACACATTTTCTTACTCTTGGCCTCTTAGTTTCTTTCCCATTTGCTTCAGGTCGATCTCCACGTGTCCTTTATTTTGCTTTTTACTCTGGGCTTCTTATAGACGGAAGCCATATGATATTTGAGTTTGTGTGTCTGACTTGTTTCCTCCCCTTTTCCTTCAAATTCATCATTCTTTATGGCCAAGCAGTATTCCATTATATATAGCTACCATATTTTGTTTGCCCATTCATCTGTTGATGGGCACACAAGATGTTTTCAAGATTTAGCTATTATAAATTGTTCTGCTATAAATATGGTATGCATGCATTGCTGTAATATGATGTCTTTAATTCTTTGAGGGAGATACCTAGCAGGGTAACAGCTGAGTCAAAAGGAAGCTATATTTTAAATTTTCTGAGCAATCTCCATACTCATGGTTTTAAAAGTTTACCTTCCCATCAGCAAGGTAGATGTGTCCCTTTCTTACTATAGGTTTGCCAACATTTGTTATTTGAAATTTTGATGACTGCCATTATTTCTAGAGTAAGATGGAAGGAACTGAAACCATCCCATACATATGATCTAACCATAGCACAATGAAACTGGAAATCAATGACCAAGGAAATCACAGAAACTACATTAACGTATGGAAATTAAGCAACTCTGTGCTGAACAACCAATGCATCACAGAGGAAACTAAGTTGAAATTAAATAACAGTAAACACAATTAAATAATAATAATACCAATACAATATACTGAAACTTATGGGATGCAATGAAAACAGTCTGTGAGGGATGTTTCCTTACACATTAGGAAAACAGAATGAGTTTGAATAAATCAGGTAATATTAAAACTTGAACTTCTAGAAAAAGAACAAATCAAACCCAAAGCTCATAAGAGGGAGGAAATTATGAAGAGCAGAAATTAATGCAATAGAGATTAATAAAGCAATAGAATCATTGAATTGAAAAGTTGGTTTTTTGGACAGAATAAATAAAATTCATAAATCAATAGCCAACCTCATTTAAAAGACAAAAGAAAAACCACAAATTCAAGCATTTAGGAATGAAAACAGGAAATCAAAATGGGTCCCATAGGAATCCAAGAGATCATCAATACCTACTATGTGAACTTACATTCTAATAAGATGGAAAATGCAGAAGAAATGGATAGATTGCAAGACACAACTGAATGCCAAAACCAAATCAAGACAATATAAAAATTCTAAGTAACTCATTATCAAGCAATAAAATGGAAAATGTAATTTAAAATTTACCAAAAAGGCAAAGCCCTGATGGAATTGCCGTTGAATTGTGCAACACATTTAGAGAAGAAATAATGCCACGAATGCTGAAATTCCTTAAAGAAATCAAAAGGGAATAGTACTTTCAAAATCTTTCTTGGAAGCAAGTACTATGCTGCTTCCAAAAACAGAGAAGAACACAACCAGAAAAGAAACCTTTCAGACAATTTCCCTAATGAACATAGATGCAACGATCCTTAATGAGACACTGGCAAACAGAATGTAGTAAATCATGAAGACTATATATTATGACCATTCTGGATTCATCCTAAGGATACACTGATGGTTCAGTATTATATACAAATCAATAAATATAATATACCATATTAACAGAACTAAAGACAAGAATCACATGATCATCTCAATAGACTCACAAGACACAAGACAGTATGCAATATCATTCTACAAATATGAGCAAGAAGAAGTAGACAAGATTAAAAATTAAAAGGAGTAAAATCAGAAAAGGAAGAAGCTAAATTATCATTATTTGTAGATGGTTGCTATACTACATGATGCCATCTTTTTTTTTTTTTTTTTTTTTTTTTTTGGTGGAACCAGGGATTAAACTCAGGCCCTTGCACTTGCCAGGGAAGCACTTACTTCACTGAGCCATCTCCCTATCCCCTCATGATGCCATCTTTAAATTGGCTGTTCACATTACCAGATATAAACATGTAAGTTTCATTTAAACAAACAAAACAATACAATAGGGTATTGTTATCATCTAATAACAAATGCTGGAAGGGCTATGGGGAAGAAAGAAACCCATCTCCAGTGTTGGTGGGAGTGTAGACTGGTACAACCACAGTAGAAATTATTATGTTGATTCCTCATAAACCTAGGATCAGAAGTTCCATTTGATCCAGCTATTTCCCTTCTGGGTATTTTTCAAGAAGAATTAAAACCCACAGTGATTTTATATATATCCATGTTATAACAGCATAATTTATCATAGCGAAATCTTGGAAACAACCTAAATGACTGGCAACCAAAAAGAATGGATAAAAAAGATATAGATGTTTTAAAAAACATAACAGAGAACTACTCAGCCATGAAGAAGGATAAATTATAGATTTTATTGGTAAATGGAAGCAAGTCAAGACCATATTAAGTGAAATAAATCATTCTCACAACTATAAACATTGTCTCACTAGTGTGAGAAACTGAACAAATAAATAACATCCAAACTATAAAATAGATATTGTGAATTGGGAAGAAACTGTTCAAAAGAAAAGACATACTGTGATGGGGGAAAATGGAAAGGAAGAAAACAAAAAATAAAAAATATATTCATACCAAGATAGTTAAGATAGCTATACAGCTAGTTTCTGTTCCCTTAAAAAAAGTTTGTGCTAATATCATTTGAACAAGATGTTCTGATTATATTTTCTTTTCTTTTCTTCGGAAGTAGAGATTGAACTCAGGCCCTTGCACTTACTAGGTAAGCACTTATTCTACTGAGCCATCTCCCCGGCCCCCTGACTTTATCTTGTACTCTGAATAATAACTATGAAGACAACAATACACAATGCATTATCATAACTCTCCTAACCTGTTTTGAAATTGTTTTATTTTTATTTTTTTCTCTTTAAATAAAAAAGTCCTTGCCTATAATATAACTTCAAGAATTTTTTTTACCTATTTTGCCTACCAGTAGGTTAAGTGTTCCTGCTTTAATATTTAAATCTTTAATCCATTTTGATTTTAGTTTAGTATGTGGTGAGATATTTAGGTTCAGGTTCAGTTTTCCGCAAGTGGAAAGCCAATTTTTCCAGCACTATTTGATAAAGAGGCTGTCTTTCCTCAAGTGTAATTTTTAACCCCTTTGTTAAAATTAAGCACCTGAATATGACTGAGATTTTTTTCTGTATCTTCTATTCTCTTCTGTTGATCTACATAGTCAAAATATGCCCCCTTGCCTTTCTGTCCTATTATGTTAACTATGAAGGACTAATCTATCTAGAAGTATTTCCACCATTCTACTATGATTATAAATGTTCAGGGAACCATATGATCCAGCAAAGTTTGCAAAGAATATGAACTCAGTTATATTTAGGAGAGATCTGTTCTCTCATGTTTATTGCAAAGGTATTCTCAATAGCAAGACATAGAATCTGTATAAATTTTATGCATCATTAGATAAATGGATGAAGAAATGTGGTGCACATTTACACAATATTACTATTCAGCCTTTAAAAAGAAGGGAATTTGGTCACTTGCCACAACATGACTAAATCTGGAGAACCTTATGTCAGGTGAAGCAAGGCAGGTACAGAAAGACAGCTGCAGAATTCTCTCACTTAGATGAGAAATCTGAACAAGGTAAGCTCACAGAAGCAGAGAGCAGAATGCTTGTTATCAAGGCCTGAGGGGTAAGTTGAGTAATATTAGTTAAGGGAAATACAATGGCTGCTAGGAGTTTTAAACTCAAGAGATCTATTCTGTGACTATAATTAATAATAATGTATAATATTCCTGAAAAATATTAAGTAGTAGGTAAGTTGTTTTACTGCTCAAAAAATCTTTAAGTATATGAGGTAATGAGTATATTCATTAGCTCCATTTAGGCATTCTACAGTGAATACATATTTCAAACACATTGCATACCATAAAATATACTTTTCTAATAAGTGTATATTTAAATAAATAAATTATTGTACTTTAGGGGAAAAAGGATGCTGATTGCGCCTTCTTGCCATTTCTCTGTCTGGCACATAAAGCTTTTGCGGATGAAATGCCATGTGCAGATTACTGGCACCATTTCTCGTAGCTGCAGCCACATCAGGCCAGCCTGTCTGCTACCCCTAAGTGGTGCTTTCCCTCCCCTTCCTGCCCAACTTCCCTAACCCCCTCTGGTCTTCACTTCATTCCCTAGCCTTGAGGACTTGGGCCTTTTCCAAGCTCTGAAAGTTTTACTAAACACCCTGCATGCTTTGCCAAGTACTCTTCAGTTATTCTTACAGGCATGTATCATCTAAATTAGAGGTCAGCCTCCCCATTACTAGGGACTGTGTCATCTCCTTTATAGAAATACAAAATGGTGACTCTACCCATTTTGTGCTGCTATAGTAAAATAACATGGCCTGGGTAATTTATAATAAACAGAAAAGTATTGGCTCACAGTTCCAGAGGGAAAGTCCACAATCAAACTTCCAGCAAGATTGGTAAGTTTGAGCCAAGATTTTTCCTTGAAGGCTGTGTCCTTGGGTGCACTGGAGAGGGCAGAAGGAAAAAAGAGGTAAAGGTAGGTCAAGCTCACTCTTCTGTAGGGCCATGAATCTCGTAAGGGGTAGAGGCCTTGTGGTCTAATCCTTTACTAAAGGTCTGACATTTTAATGCTGCTACAATGGCAATTAAATTTCAGCATGAGTTTTGAAGGGGACAGAACAACCACAGTAATGACAAGTTTAAAATTACCTTGATAGCTGTATATTCCCTTAAACCCTTAACAGTGCAAAAATATCACTATATTAACTGATAAGAACATCTTTAGCTTCACTTTGAACATTCGAGTGATTTAGTTTATTTTATATGAGTGCTCTTCAGTGGCCCAAATTTGTTGACAAGTCAAACTCTGGTTTCTAATTTTGAACATGTTTGGAGCCTTTCCTTAGAAGAAAGAATTAAAATAATGTTCATCGTGAGAGTTTTCAAGAAGGAAAGTCCAGTGATAATTAGATCTTTGGAGACTTTTCATGAGTTTGGATCAAACACAGGTGCACCCCATCTTCAGTGAGAGGCAGCGGGGGCTGGAGGCGCTGCTTTCAACAGCTCATTTAAGCGGAGTATACCAAGCCTGTGTAGACCTAGAAGGCTATTTTTAAAAAACCTTCATTTTGTGCCTGCTTTAGAAGACAAACACTAAAAATATTAATGAGTAGCAACGATGCTGATCCATGAACATGAGGAACTTCCAGTTTCCGCAGGCACAAGGTGACAGACTGCCACGAAGACGCTTGCCTCCTCGTAATATCCTGGAGGGATCCAAGTTTAAAGAAAAAAAAAACACTGGTATTTTAAATCCCAGTTTGGCATTTAACTGTGTTAAGTCATTCTGTTACATTGGCATCACTTAAATAGCCTTAAAAATAAGGATTAAAAAAACCAGATTGTACTACACGTCACAGAAGCTTCGATATAGAAGCTTTAAACCCAACAGAAATTATGTCCTCTTGCAGGATATTTCCCCGCACTGGCTTCTTTGAGTCCCCTAACTAGAACTTGCATATAGCTATATTGATACAGGTCAAAGGTTGATTTTTTAAAAAAGAAGGATAACAGTATTATCAGTATAAAGGCAGAAAAAATAATATCTGAAGTAGTGCATTATGTGGGAAAATTTAATCAAGAAAAATAAGAGTTGGCAAACAGAGCTGTCCTTAAACCAATTTACTAACCTACTTTTGCCAGGAAAACCAGGTGCAGTTCTTAACCACATGACTTAGGTACATTATTTTAATAATTAAAAATAGAAAAGGCTATGCATAAGTACTTTTGAGGAAGTTTAGCTGTGCTTAATAAACCTGGAGATTACTAATACAGTAATTCCACGTTTAGGCATATGCCCCACGGCAAGACATGGTCATGTGCTCCAAAAGACTTATACAAGGATGCGCATAGCAGCACTCTGTGTCATAACCTCTAACTGGAACCAACACATGGTCCATCCACAGAAAAAAAGGAGATATAAGTTGTGAGGTAGCCACACAATAATAAAATTTAACAAATTTCCAAGTCATGGGTACATTCTTTTTTTTTCTTTGTTTTTGGAATTGAGCTCAGGCCCTTGCATTGCCAGGCAAGTGCTTATTCTACTGAGCTATCTTCCCAGCCCCGATGGGCATATTCTGAAGACATAATATTGAGTAAAAATTCTAAGTCAGACACAATAGGCAACACACTACGTGATTCAAAATAACATGAATTAAACTACATTGTTTAGTAATGCCCTTTCTAGTAAAACTAAGAAGAAAAGCAGGCATATGCACAGCAAAATGTAATGTATCTGCAGGGAAAGAAAGGCTTCCAATAAGGAGGAGTATCCAAGGCTTTTCTCTTTTTTCGGACTTGTTCTGGAATTTGACATTATATGTGGTGGGAGGGGGAGGGATGGAAAGAGCATAGAGATGTGGATGATTTCATAGTGGATGTACTTTCAACTTCAAAGCCTTAGCATGAGACACTATGAGGCCAGAAAAGCGTGTCAGTTTCCCACTAAAGATGAGGCTTTGACTCTCTGAATATTTTTTCTAGAACTATTTATTTATGTATCAAAAAAAAACATTTTCACCCTATTTCTTTGACATTAAAAATAGTAATGCCAAACTAGGAGACATCCAAGGAAAATAGAATTTAGTTACATGGAATGGGTTCAGAGAAATTGTAATAAAAACTCTAATGCTTTCAAGAGTAAGTATCTGACCTGTAGAAAAAGCTAGTGAATCAGAACAAGCATTTTTCAGGGCCTGGGCAATGACTCAGTGGAATAAGTGCTTTCCTGGCAAGTGGAAGGGCCTGAGTTGAATCCCTGGTTCTGAAAAAAAAAATTCCTTTCTATCTACTAGCATATTTTATCCATAGAATCTAGAGAAAGTTAGGAATGATACTTCATTCCCCAAAATGTACATAGGTAAATACTTTTAAATATCTTACTGAAAGCTTCACAGCTGTGCTAAAGCCCATCCCTCTATTACAACCCTTATGTTAAAAATCTGTATCTTTAGAATAAGGGCCCAGGTGCTTCCACTCATGAGATACTGAGCTCAGAAGGCATCTCCTTTCCTCCTAGGTAAATGAGACAGGTTTTTTTTTATTATGACAGCAGTAAGAAGGATGAGCAGTTACCATTTTCCTACTGTGTCTCCCACCTGTGTAAGCTGGACTCTTCTCTTTACAAAGGCTTGTCTATTGTGCAAGGTGAGTTCAGTATGAAAATCCTTGGGGAAGTTAGCAAAACAAGAATCCAAGCTATGTAGTGAGTCTGTAACAGGGAATACTGCTTAACCAAGTTGTGTGATAACATTACCATATAGACTTGTAAATTGCGATTCTGGAGGTCAGACAAGGATCTCCAAACACGGGTTCCTGCATTTTTTATCCTACTGAACATACTGTGTTACTGTTACTCTCTTTGCACCTATTTTCCTCTGTGGGTCCACTTTTACCATCCATTCACTGACTCTCAAAAATCATTGTTCAGCTCTCCAGACATTACTGCCTCCGTGGATCATTATTCCTTGCAGACAGACTCTCTCAGGTCAGATTACCTTCTTGGAGCTACAATACTTTTGCAATGGAAGAAGTATCTCAGAAGATGGCTATGAATGGCCAGTCTTCCAAAGTTTGATCTGTCTGCTGTTTTGCCCCCACATCTCATGACACTATGTAAAAATAATCCCAAGTGTGCACTTGGACTTAAGGTAGTTCTACAAAAAGAAAGTAAAATCCAGTTGCACTATAAGCCATCAATGAATCAGCAGCAAATTTGAGATTGGAATTTGTCACTCAGATAAAACATTTTGACTGTAACACCAGTACTACATAGAATAGATATTTGCTAAAGTAATGAAATAATGCCAAACAAGCCTTATGAAAAATGTTACAACTTTACTCTAGTATCAAAGTGTGATTACACTGGTTACTTTTTCCCTAATGGACCACTTGTTTTCAACCACTAATTAATAATATGCTACCAATACTTTCCTTAAAGCTAAATGATCAAAGCAAAAATTATTAAAAAATAACAAAACATTTCAGGTATGTCTTTTTCCATTCACTGACTAGAATATTTGCATCAAAATTTTAAAGCTTTGGGAGTTGGACAAATGTGCCTTAAATGCCCACAAGAAATGGGAGGAATTGATTTCAGCTCCTATTGATTTTTGCCAGTATTTCCTCAGAATGGGGAGGAACAAAAGTTTTATGAGATTTTAGAGAAGAAAAGAGCTGTTGTTCAAGTTGGGATGTACTTTGTACTCTAGCATTGGTCCTGAGTTAATGTAGCACCTATTGGAGTATCAAAGATAATTAGAACCTCTGAGATTTAAAAAAAAAAACCCAAATATGCAGTTTGGGCTTGCATCCAGATGTCCCTGCAAAGCCTCATGTGGTCACAGGGGGGACTTTTCTAGGGTGTGATGCTGGGATCAAGGGTATGTGATCACCATGCTGATTTGGCGTAGTTCTTCATAAGAGTGAGGATGCCCCACCCTGGGTGTGAGCGCACCCCACCTTGAGGTTGCTTAGCCTGCCTGGATAAAGTACGCGGGACAGAAAGAAGTCTCTGTTTGTTCCTCACTTGCTGCTTGCCTCGTCTGCCTATCACCTCCTCAGTGCTCTCTTCAATGCCATCCTGCCTTGCAGCGAACCAAGCTTGATCCGCAACCTTGACAAACTATGGCTACAATAAGCCTTTACTCCCCTACCTTGTGGGTGTCAGTTATTTTGTCTCAGCAACAAGAGAAGAAGCTGTCTTGGGTACTTTTCTCTTGTTCCTGGGATACTCTCCCAAAGTTAAAAGAGGACAGGTTTATTTAGCTCACAGTTTGTGGGGGTTTCAGTCTATAATCAGCTGGCTCTAAGGTACAGTGACACAGGGCAGAGGGGCAACCGTTGATGGTGAGGGAAAGATACAAGAACTGGCAAGAACAAAAGGGAAGGACAAACCTCTTTTTCCTTCCTCCCTTATATTGTATGCAGGCTACCCATCCAAAGGCAGTTGTTGTACCTGCAACTCCAATCCCAGAACCTAAACAATGAACCAATCACAAACTCTAGATTCAACCACCTCCCAAAAGCCTGGCCCCATGATCTCAAGAGGCTTTGGGGAGACATCCAGACACAAATCATAAGAGTAGCTAAGACATGTGGTTAACTGTATTTAAACCAGCATTTCCAAAATTTATTTAACTATAATTCGCTTATTTGCTCCAAATGTCTGCTAACTGTCCAATAGTGTTCTATAGAACAAATTTTCAGAAGTATCAATTTAGGCATTTAGATTATCTTTGGAAAATTAGTAACGTCATTCACTGAAAACATTCTAAATTGAAGGAGTGCATGCAGAATGAACTAATTTTCACTGAATGCATATTAAAATATTTTGAAGTTATCTAAGGAAATGAGAGAACAATAAAAGTTGTTGATTCAAGTATTTCTGAGTTTTTCATTAAAAGGGATGGAAATTATTAATCATGAAGGACTTAGTTCCTTTTAAATATTGCCATAAGATAGATGAGAGGTAATATAATGTGAAAATCCCAAGATCCTCAAAAGAGAGCCTGGTGTATTATTTACCTTCTTGCTGGGAAGCTGGAGTTGGGCTTCTCGCAGGCAACTGAGTCATCAATAAACGGGAACCTCACCAGTGCATTACTCCAATAATGAGTCCATAGCCGTATGTGCTGCTAGGGGATGGCGCCTGCTTGGAGGATGTAGGTCAGCAGGGGCGTAACCTGGAAGTTACACTCTTGCCTCCAGCCCCGTTTACCTCTCTGGCTCTTCTTGGCTCTGTTTCCTGGCTACTACAAGGTGAGCAGCTTTTCTCCACCATGCCATCAGGCCATGTTTCTACTTTGGAGCCAGCCAAAAATGGCCTGGAAGCTCTAGGACTATGAACCGACATGAGCTTCGGTGTATGCCTGTCTCTGAACCTCCCCCATGGAGGCTAGTCCTTCTTTTGCAGCGCCCCAAGTGCTAGAATCTAAAATGTTGTTGTTTTTGTACAACCCTAAGAGCTCAGAATGGTTTATATACATTTAAATGTTGAAAAATAACCAAAGGAAGAATAATATTTTGTGATGCATAGAAATTATAGCCATGCACTAAACAACATACATTTCACAAAACATTGTCATTATGAAAATGTAAGGTGTATTTATACAAGCCAAATAGTTATTTATCACTTAACTAAGAAAGATGAGCTTATGGAACCAACTTCATATTTGCAGTCTTTTGTTGACCAAAATGTTTTGTGACACTTGACTATACATGAAATTAAAATTTCGGTATCATTAAGGTTTTACTGGTACAACCATTCATATCTTTGAAATCCACTGTCTACAGCTGGTTTCACACTTCAACAACACTTTTGAATAGGTACAAAGAGAAGAAGCAATTTCATTTCCTAAAACCTTACCACACACTGTGAGGTGGTTCTGAAGACAACTTATGTCAAAAGGTATGGACAATTCTTTATGGTATATGTCCATCATGGTTGATTGATCTGAAAACTTGAGAATTCCAGTTAAAAGTAGCTTAACTTGAGCCAATGAGATAGCTCAGTGGACTAAGCGCCTACTTAGGCAAGTGCAGGGACTGGGCTTTGATCCCTGTCACCATATGCTGAGCTGGCCCCACCCCTGGGTGCATGGTGGAGCATGCCCATAATCCCAGAGCTGAGGAGGCTGAAAACAGGAAGATCATTACCAGTCTGAGCTGCATAGTGAGACCCTGCACCAAATGTATTTTTTAAAAAATCTTATAAATAGCACAATAATTTAAAAAGTTGAAGCTAGTGTTTCTCAATCTCACTGAATCCACATAACAGCCCAAGAATACCTCTGGGGAAATACTCTGAATTAATTTGTTTCATTTCCCTACTGAAAGTAGTGTTTATAAATGTAAATATTAAAACTTCAAGAGAAAGTTTTACAGATACTGCCTTTATGGATATTACCTTTTAATTTCAAGGGATAGAATAATTTCTTAAAGAGGAAAAAAAAAACACTGCCACATTAAGAGTAAGGAGTTCTCAAAACAAAGCAAAACAAAACAAAAACTAAAACAAAAATGAGTCAGGACTTCTGCTCATAAAATAAATTATTAAGGAATTGAAAAGATAAGTCTCAGAGGCTGGGCATGGTGGTGCATGCCTGTGATCCCAATCTACGTAGTGAGACCCTATAAACCCGTACGAAATACAGAAGAAAAAAAAAGAAAACAAAGAAAAGCTAAGTCTCAGAAGGAATTTTCAGCTCACCTAATGGACAAAGATTCTAGAAAAAAGTAGAAGTTTTACAAATCACACAGACAGAATAGTTGAAATACAAATGGTTAGAAGAGAAAATCCAAATGGTTAATAAATGATGAGGAGAGAAATGCTCAATCTTATTAATAATCAGAAGAATTTGAGACTACAGTAGGATAGCATTTTAATCCCCCGCTTGACTAAATTAAGAAATATGAAGACACCAAGCATTGGTGAGAGTGTGAGTCCACAGGCCCCTGATGAGCTGGTGATATAAATACAAAATGGTAATGCCACTTTGAAAATCAAGTTCACATTACCTTGTAAAACTGAAAAAAAAAGACAGAATTTCCATGTCTACTTATATGTTGTGTTTATCCGTGATCTGTGAAGTTTACTTAACATGTACAAAAATACTCATATATGGGACTGGGAAGGTAGCACAGTGGTTGAGTTCATAGTCAACATTCTTTCTTTAAATTTTAAATTTTAACTTATTTATTTTTCTGTATTTTATGGAAGGGTCTACGGTGTGTTCAGGGTTTCACTGCTAAATTAGACTCAGAGTGAAATCTACTGTTTACAGCTTCCCAAGAGCTGGGATTCCAGGTGCGCCCACCTCGCTCAGTCTCAGTCCCCATCTCCGTGAGCTCCGGGGTGGACTGGCATAGTGAGCCCATGGATCAATCTAGCCCCTGGCCTGCTTGTAGGCACTCTAATCTGTTCAGCTATTTGGCCAACCCTCATAGTTAGCATTCTTGAGGCCCTGGGTTTAATCCACAACACTGAAAGAATGCACACATGTGCAAATGACTGAGATTTGTAATGGTGCTACTTAAAAAAATAACTATGAAAGAATAGTAATAATGCATATGTTTAATGCATACAGTTAAATGAGCTTTAATAATTGTATATGCCAGCACTACCAGTTCCGCAATGAAAACTATACAGTATTTATCTATTTACTTAGCCTCAAACAATTCCCTTATATCTTTTGTATTATCCTCTTTCTCCAGTCAACCAGTAATCCAATTTCTAGCAATATAAATTATTTTTACCAGGCTGGGGAGATAACTCAGTGAGTAAGTGCTTGCTTGGCAAGCACAAGGACCTGAGTTTGATCCTAATACCACCAAAAAACAAAAACAAAAAATTAGTTTTACCTGTTCTAGAATTCACATAAAGAAATGAGAAGCCATGCTCATTTCTTTCCCTCCTTGCATTGTTTTTGAGATTTATCCATGATTTGCATATATCTGTAGTTTATTCATTTATATTACTAATTAATTTTCAAAAATATGAGTATAGCATGTTCTGTAATTGTCAGTAGATTGTTTCTATTTGAGATTATCACTATAAACAACCTACTATAAATATTATTATATAAATCTTTTTGCACACACATGTTTTCAATGCTCTTAAGTAAAGAACTAGAAATGTAATTGCTGGGGGCATAAGTATGCTTAATTTTATTTAACGATTGTGAAACTCAGACAAAGGATCTACAGAGTAAGGTACAGGATTACAAGATAAACCATGAGGGGACTGCACTGACCTCATCAAAAACAAAAACTACATGTTTTGGTCTATCTCGGTTTTAACCATCCAGCAAGAAAGTATAAAAATGAGGTATACAATGCGGGGCCATAATAATAAGTTGAGCTGTAAATGGCTACAGTCAACAACTTCTTCAGATAACTCACTATTATTGTGGAATGCTGGACTGTGTTGGATTGTGTGGCCGAGTTTAGGCACCTAAATCAGTTTAATGATAATGGAGTGCCCATCTTTGACAGGTGTGGAAAAAAAAAGGGGTATAGAAAGGAAGAATCATGATGTGTGTGTATGGACAGTACAGTTGGGATAGATAACTCTGTGCTTCTACATAATTCTATGAGAAGCAAGATTTGCACTAATGGTGGTTGGACAGGATATTATGTCGGCTTCTAGTACTGTGGACAACCACTAGGAAAATAACAAGGTAGAAAGTATTAATTATTGAATCTGTGATATAATTCAGGTATAAAAAAATAAGATAAGTAAACAGCTACACTCTCTTAATTTACTACTATAATAATGTCTGTAAGTATAATATCATGTATGCACCTTGTATGATACCAAAACATTATGAAAACAGTTTACAATGTATTAATTTGTTGAATCTTGTTAATGTGTCTTGAAACTATCTCATTGATATTTGTACTTCAATAAAAAAAAAAAAACACCCACAGGGGGCTGGGGAGAAGGCTCAGTAGAATAAGAGCCTGCCTGGTGAGCGCAAAGGCCTGAGTTCAACCCCTGGTTCTGCCAAAAGCAATAAAAATTAAAAAAATAATAATAAAAATAAAGATTGTGAAACTGTTCCTCAGTGTGATTTTACCATTTCACTTCCACAATGTCAAACTTTCAATTCTTTTAATGTTAATCATTCTAAGAAATGCGGAGTAGTATTCCAATAGTATGCATTTCCTTAATGATTAATTACTTTGTTAATGCATTTAATACGGGTACAGGGTCTCACAACACAGATCGGACTCACAGTGAACCTTCTGTTTTCAGCCTCTCAAGTGCTGAGATACAGGCATCACCACCACGCTCAGTCTCATTCACAGTTTCAGCATGTCCCGGCCGCAGAGCCAGCAAGGCATGCCTGGGACCAAACCCTTGGCACCTGCTTTGATTAATGATTTTAATCATCTTTTTATTTGCTTTATATACATACATAAATAAATAGGCATGTAATTTTTCTTTTGTGAGGTGCCTCTTCAAATCTTTGGCCCATTTTTGGTTGGATTGTTCTCAAAGTATTTATTCCTCAGAGTCCTCTATCAGATTTATGTGCTATATATTATATATCTTCTCACAATGTGTGACTTTGATTTTAAATAATTCTATAGATATTTTTTAAAGTCAAAGTTTGGAATTTTATTGCTGCTGTCTGACTTTGAAAATATGGATTATCAACAAACAGCTACCATTATTATTTTGGAAATGAGTAAAATATTATTCATGATAGATCATTTGCCAAGGTTATTAGAATAAGTCTTGACATGTGAATTATGTATAATACTATGTTTAGTATTTTTTAATGAACTGCTACGTTGTTTTGCAAGGTGACTATATCACCTTACAAGTCCACCAGCAGAGTACAAGCGTTCTAGTTTTTGCATATTGTCAGTCTCTGTTATTTCAGTCATCCTAGGTATGTAAAATGGTATTTCTGTGTAGCTCTTAATCACTCTTTCCCAAGACTAATGATCCCAAGCAGGTTTTCTGTGGTTATTGGTCATTTGAATATCTTCTGTGGAGGAATGTCTGTTCAGATATTTTTAATTTTTTTTTTTTTTTGATTGTTGAGTTGAAGAATCCTTCAATTATTCTGGATACAAGTCCCTTAACTGACATATGCTTTACTCATATTTTATTTAATTATCTGAGTTATCTTTATCTTCTTAAGAATGACATCTGAAGTACAAAGTTTTTCATTTTGACGAAGTCCAATTTCCCTTTCTTCATTGTTGTATTTTCAGTGTCATTAAGAAACTGTCACTAGCCAGGCCCACGTGGTGGTTCAAGCCTGAAATCGCAGCACTTGAGAGGCTGAGAGGACAAGGACTGCCACATGCCTGAGGCCAGTCAGCCACATAGTGAGCTAAAGGCCAGCCTGAAGTCCCCAGTGAGACTCTTTCGAAAACAAAGCAAGCACAAACAAACAAACAGTAGCAGCAATCTTGTAATTTAGATGAAAGTCACAAAGATATACATCTAGATTTACTTCTGAAAGCATTATAGAAAGAACCACAGGCATCCAAGACCATGCCAAGCTCTGATCTACCACCCATTTTGAGGTAGCTTTTATATGTAGGATGACATAGGATTCTGACTTCAATCTTCTACTTGTGGAAGTCAAAGATCTTTTCACAAAAAATTACAACACCCTAAGAAAAGAGATTATAGAGGATTTCAGAAAATGGAAAGATATTCCATGCTCCTAGATAGGAAGAACCAACATCGTGAAGATGGTCATACTCAAAAATTGCTGTACAGATTTAATGCAATCCCTATCAAACTGCTACCAACATACCTCCCAGACATTGAGAAATCAATCCTAAAATTTATTTGGAACCACAAACGACCTAGAATAGCAAAGGCAATCTTGGCCAATAAAGACAAGGCAGGAGGCATCACAATTCCTGATTTGAAATTATACTACAAAGCCACTGTGATAAAATCAACATGGCATTGGCAACAAAATAGACCTGAGGATCAGTGGAATAGATTAGAAGATGCAGAGGTATCTACGAAAACACTCAGCCATCTTATCGTCGACAAAGGGGCTACACAAGCTCACTGGAAGAAAGATAGCCTCTTTAACAAATGGTGCTGGAAAACATGGCTTTCTACATGCTGAAAACTAAAACTTGACCCAGCTCTATCACCATGCACTAAGTTAAAGTCAAAATTTATGCAAGATCTAAACATTAAAACAGAAACACTCAATCTCCTGGAAGAGAAAATAGGAAGAACTATTGAAGACATAGGGGTAGGTAAAGAGTTCATGAACAAACATATATTTGCATGGGAAGCACTTGAAATAATCAACAACTGGGATCAACTCTTCTTAAGGAGCTTCTGCATGTCAAAAGAAATTGTCAACAGAGTGAAAAGACAACCCACAAACTTTGAAAAAATCCTAACTAATAAGCAATCAGACAAAGGTCTGCTGTCTAGAATATATAAAGAACTAAGATATAACAGGGCCCTCAAATTTAAAGACCCAATTCAGAAATGGGCATCTGAGATGAATACACACTTCTCAGAGGACGAAATTAAAGAAGCGAATAA
>PVKA01042287.1:0-17494 GCA_004027165.1 Ctenomys sociabilis | reverse complement strand
AAAAGAATAGGACTAGAAATCCCATTCAAGCCAGCTATCCCCCTACTGGGAATTTTCCCAAAGGATTTGGATACACTGTATCATAGAGATATATGTATACCTATGTTTATAGCAGCACAATGTGTGATAGCAAAATCTTGGAAACAACCAAGATGTCCATCACATGAAGAATGGTTGAAAAAGATGTGGTATTTCTAAAAAATGGAGTATTACTCAGCTATTAAGAATGATAAGTTTGAAGCATTTATACTGAAGAAAATGGCCATACTTTAAAAACTAATATACAAACTTAAAGTACTCCTAATCAAAATACCAATAGCATTCCTCACAGAAATAAAGAAAGAGACCCAGAATAGCAAAGACCCAGAATAGCAAAAGCAATCCTGAGCAACAAGAACAAAACAAAAAGCCTCACAATGCCTGAATTTAAGTTATACTACAAAGCTACAAGTGAAAAAAAGCAGAGAGTATTGGTACAAAAACAGACATATGAATCGATGAAACAAAGTAGAGGGTACAGCAACAACCCTAGACATGTTCAGTCACCTGATATCTGACAAAGAGGCCAAAAACATATGCTGGAGGAAAGATAGCCAGGTTAACAAATGGTGCTGGCTATGCAGAAGATTGAAGCTACACCCTATCTCTCTCCATGTACTAAACTAAAATAAAAATGAATCAAAAATCTAAATAATAAAACAAAAACACTTAATGTGCTGGAAGATAGAGCAGGTAAAACTCTTGCAGTCATAGTCAAAGACAAAACTTTCTGAATAGAACTCTAACAGCACCAGAAAATAACAGCAAGATTCAACAAATGGGATTATAGCAAATGAAAAAGCTTCACAGCAAAGGAAAAGATCAAGAGTGAACAGACAATCTACAGAATGGGGAAAAAATTGTCAGATATTCCTCAAAAGACTAAAATCTAAAGTATGTAAGGAACTCAAAAACTTAGACCCCCTCAAAATAAAAATCCAATCAGTCAATAGGCAATTGAAATGAATTGACATTCCTCAGAAGAAATGCAAAAGGCCCATAAATGCATGAAAACATACTCAAGAACAAGTCATTAGAAAAATACAAATTAGGGGCCAGGAAGGTGGCTCAGTAGAATAAGTGCTTTCCTGGCAAGCACAAGGGGCCTGAGTTCAATCCTCAGTTCCACCAAAAAAAAAAAAGAAAAAGAAAAAAAAAAACGAATTAAAGCACTGAGACTTTATCTTACTCCAGAAAGAATGGCTGTAATCAAGACATAAAACAATGCATCTGTATGTCCATTAACAGATGACTGAATAAAGAACATATGGTAGCTATGCATGATGGAATGCTACTCCGCTATAACGGAGGTTAAATTTGAGTCATTTGTAGGAAAACAGATGCATATTGAAAATACAGTGTTAAATGAAATAAATCAGTCCCGCAAGCTTAAATACAAAATGGTTTCTCTCATTTGAAAGCTCCAAAGTATAAATAAAGAACAAAACAAAAGATATATTTAAAAAAGAAAGAGAACTAAATCTTTCAGGAATAAGAAGGTCACCGGGAGATGGAGGAAAGGAAGAAAGAGGAGATTAAAAAGAATTAGTGTGTATCATGTATATGGGCCAAATGACCATAATAAAAGCAGTCATTAACTGTCACAAACATGTGCTAATAATTTTTTTAAATCAATCATAGACCTAAATCTAAAACTTAAAGCCATAAAACTCCTAAAATAAAACATACATTAATATCTTTTGTGACTTAGGTTGGGTAAAAATGGCTCAGAAATGATACTAAATACACAATTTATTTTAAACACTGCAAGTTGGATTTTACCAAAATTTAAAACTACTCTTTGAAATATACTTTAAATGACAAGACAAATATGAAGCATTGAATGAAAAATATATCTGCAAAACACTTACCTGTTAAAGTACTTGTGCCCTACATGTGTAAAAAAAATATTTAATGATAAACACCAAATGATATAATAAATAGACTGGAGAGAGGGGACAGACCCTTCAAACAAGAAGTATAGATGCCAGGTAAATTTGGGGGGAAAATGCTCAATATGAAGTTTCATTAGGAAAACAGGAACCACTCTGAGATAGTAATTTACACTTCTTGCAATAGCTGAAATTCAATTTTAAACATAACTAAAGATAACAAGTTCTGACAGGGACATAAAGAAACTGGAATTTTCATACATCACTGATGATACAGATACAAAATGATGCAGCAGCTTTAGAAAAGAGTCTGACCATCTCTTAAAAGGTTATACCTATGCTTACTGCATGATCCAGCAGTAATTTGTATTCTACATGCTTACAATGAAATATTTGTCTATATGACACCATTACTCAAATATGAACAGGTACTTTATTTACATGCCAAACCTGAAAAAGGTATTGATCAATTACCTACTGTATAAATACACTATGCTACTCCAAGGAAAAGGGTACTTCTCAACAATAAAAAAGGATAAACTACTCATTCAGGAATGATTGTCAGAAGTGTTATGCTAAGTGAAAGAAGCCATACTCAAAAATATACACACTGTTTTATTCCATTTACATGACATTCTGGGAAAAGCAAAATTACAGTGACAGAATCAGTTGCCAGACCCTGGGGGAAGTGAAGAGAGAGGATTGACTACAAAAGGCTATAAAGAAACTTTTGAGAATGATGGAATTATTCCACATCTTGACAGCATTATATGACAATGTATGTTTATCAAAACTCACAAAAGCATGAATCTTACTATACACAAATTATAGTTCAAATATCTGAATTTTTTAAAGGTGTTCAAAAAAAGGTATGTAGTGGCTCATTACCCAATCCATTTGAACACATGTGTTTATATGCCTATAATATATTTATATTCCCATAATAAAACACTTTTCTATGTGACTGATGTAGGTAATATTTATTTTGTAACACTTCTTGAGTGAAATCAAATTCAAAACACATTGCTCAAGCTTAGATGGCTACAGAAATGGTATAATCCAGACCTAATTTTCCAATATACTTTTTATATGATCCCTAAAAAACTGTCGATTGCCATTATTTGGCTCTGGAATCTCTATTGGTACCATTAGAAAACTAACTTCAGTATAATTTCCAGCACAGTTAAAAAGGGGTGATATCACACACACTATAATAATGACAAATCAATACTTTTTTTGAACACACTTTTGCACTTAAACTGTTCAAATAACAAATGTCTTAAATAAATTTAGAACATACTTCATAAACTAGTTTTAACATCTTTACATTCTAGGTGCCAGGGAGATAGCTCAGTAGAATGAGTGCTTGCCTGACAAGCACAAGGTCATGAGTTCAATCCCTGGTACCACCCAAATAACAATAACATCTTTACATTCTACTGCTTTCTGATTTCTCCCACAAAAATAAAACATTTTAAAATGGATGCCAACACTAGGGAAATAGCTTGGCAGTCTAAGCGCCTCCCTCACAAGCTCACAGACCTGGGTTCAATCCCCGGCACCACATGCCACAGTAGTCCCAGAACCCCAAGCAACCAAATGGGGTATGGTGGCACACATCTGTAATCCTAGCACTGGGGAGGCTGACACAGGAAGACCACTGTGAATCTTAGCTGTGTAATGAGACCCTGTACCAAATAAATAAATTGCAAAAAGTTAAAAATAAAATCAAGGCACACTTCTTTTTTTTTTTCTTTTTGTGGTATCAGGGATTGAACTCAAGATCCTGCACTTGCTAGGGAGGCACTTATTCTACTGAGCTATTTCTCTGGCCCAAGGTACATTTTTAAATACAATGCCCATATTGGATTATAGTAACTTTTTTCTTTCTTGTTTCCTATTATCTGCACTTTATTTTGCATTATATTTGCATATTGAATATCTCAGATAAGAGATGCCATGACATATTTAAGTCTGTGTGACTGACTCACTTTACCTGACACTAACTAACAAGGTGATTGTGCTTTATGAATTTGTACCAAAAAGTGCCCTTTTTTTAATACATGCATCATTCCTCTAGGTTTATCTTAGTATAAAAGCCATATAACTGTATTTGACTAAGAACAATCAACCCCCTTCATAATTGTGTCAGATAATCATAATTGTACTGGACTGCCATGTGGCTATCTCAGGGCCAGCACCTCTTATGTCAGTCGCCCTTGAAATAACACTCTGCAGCCCTGCCTAGGATGGATGTGCTTTGAAATCAAGCTCCTCTCTGTTAAAAGAGTTCTGTGAATTGTTAAGGAAAAGTGGCTCCATTTTTCTAGTAGGCAGGTATATCTGTAATACATAGTTTCACGGAAGCACAGTTTTTAAATCACACAAAGATACTGTCCATGTTAGAAGTGAGCCATAGGACTTTCCCTTTCTAAAATCAATCTCAGAAAAAGCATCAGCACCAGGAATTATATACTCCAAACTTTTTCTGTCTTTCAATTTGTCATTTACAGAATGAAAAATAAAAATAAAAAGGCCGGGGAGATGGCTCAGTAGAATAAGCACTTGCCTGGCAAGTGCAAGGGCCTGAGTTCAATCCCCAGTTCCGTCAAAAAAATAAAAAGGTGAAAATATCATTAATTTTGTATAGATAAGTGAACAATGGACACCTTCATTTTCAAATTACATATATATGTATATCTGGGGAAGCCTCAGATCCTATTTCCCTGTCTTCCTTCAGGACAGTCTAATTTCTATTGCTCTCTCTGAGCCACTAAAGGTCAATCATTTTGTGCATACAGCAAAGCTACATCTGAAACATGTAGCGAAACAAGACAGAGAACCTGCAGTCAGCTGCACCTGACAGGACATTCAGCTTAGAAATATCAGATGCAAGTATCGTAAATGTAGGCCACCACTCTCGTCTTGCCTTCGGTAACCATAACAATAATTTCTAGAATCTTTTCTTCCTCGTGCATCCATAAACAATTAGCATCTCTTTGTTCAACTCTAATTGCTCTTCCCACACAGCTGTGCCACAGGACTGCTCAAGAAAGAAGGCTCATTGCTAAGATAGTTATTAATAAAATAATGCCCTGCAAACCTCGAGGGCCTGGGAGTTCAGGGAGGGCAGGTTGCCCCCACATCCTTCCAGAACACCACAGAGCAACTCTTCAACACTAAGTGTCTCTAGTCTTTTCTCCTAACTATGAACGCCTAGTAAGAGGCACAAGAATGTAGAGGTTAAGAACACAGGCTCTCTTACAAAGAAGAAATAAATAAAGGGACAAAACTTCCTTTTTGTGTCTATGACTCATACTCTAACATTTTGGCTGTTCTTTTCAGGTCATAATATGCATGCAGAATATTAACTCTTGTTATGAAATTGTGCTTCGTTTTTCCATAGAAGTAAGAAGTGCTCTATATTTTCTTTATTACTACCTACTTGCATTGCATGAAAATAAAAATAAATGAGTAATTTTTAAAAGAAGCCAGGCATGGTCACACAGGTCTATAACCCTACACTCAGGAGGCTGAGACAGGAGGATTATTGAGAGTTCAAGACCAGCCTGGCCTAAAAAAGTGAGCTTAAAAGGCCAGCCTGCACTGCATAGCAAGACCCCGTCTCAAAAGTAAAATAAAATAACCTCTTAAACTACACTCTGTTCATTTTGAATAACTGACTCTTCCACTGGCAGTGCTGTGCAGAGAATATTACTCAACCTCTCTGTGCCTCTGTACCTTCATCTGTAAACTAGGTCTTATAATGGTTTACATTTGTGCAAATACACAGCTGAGGAGCCATAAGCTTTGCATATATCAGAACGTTCAATATGTCTAAACAAACAAGATGCATTATTTTTATTCATTACTATATACCTTCCCCTTACCTAGTTTTCATTTTTTAATCTATTTGTTTGTTTGTTATTTATTTATTTATTTATTTATTTATTTATTTATTTGGTGCAGTGCCTCATTACGCAGCTCAGACTCACAGTGATCCTCCGGTCTCAGCCTCTCCAGCGCTGAGCTTACAGGTGTGTTCCCCCATACCTGGTTTCAGGGCAGTATGGCCATACATCCAGGATTCCAGGGCCAGCAGGGCATGTGGTATCGGGGATCTAACCCAGGTCCTTGCATTTTCCAGGTAGGCATTTGGACCACTGGAGCCCTCAATTTTTTGTTAACTCACACATATTACCTAGCCACATCCTCAGTGATAACAGCAAAGCTGAGAACGGTGTTCAAGTCTACCGAACTACCCACCAATGCTTTAGTAGCACTGTGGCTAAAGCAACAGAAAAGACCATTTCTGGTAGCCATAAAGTGCTGGAGATACTCACTGAATTACCCAAGTCAGTTGTAAACCTTAGAGTTTTTCACCCTTCAAAGTGATACAATACAGGATGACAACATCCCTATCCCTTTCTACTTGAGAAACTCCAAAAGCTGTTTGTCCTAGAAATATCTTGACATGTTGGAAGTTTTCAGCTTCAGGAAATGAAATGTTCCACAGTGCAGGATTGAGATATCTGCAAATTTGACATGAAATGACTTCACATAGTGTAGAAAAAAGTACTCTTCAAGGAAAAAAAAAAAAAACCTGAGATGAAATACACGTGGATAGACATAGCTTCTATATATTTAACTCACATGTGATTTCCATCTTATGCCTCCCACAATAATACACTCTTTGCCAAATCCAGTAAACAACAATATTGTTCCCACAGTGAGCCAGTTAAGCTACATTTGCTTGCTAGTGACTGAGTCTCTGACCAACACAGGGTTGACAATAAACGCGTTTTGTTTTTCACTCACCTTCTGCCATCCTCAGCAGGTTGGCAGCTCTATCCTCAGGCTTGTTGGTTTACAAGGTGGCTGCCTCAATTCCAGACCATAAACTCACAAAGCATAGTCCAAAGAAGGGAGGGAAATGAGCCAACTCTTTGCATCTCTCCATGTATCTTTTCCAGAAGCATCTCTCACTCCCACCCAGCACCCTTGAACTTACACATCATGGGCCAGAACAGGGTCAGTCCTGGCTGCAAGAAAATAAGAGACAGCATCCAGCATTCCTCACTTTTACCTTGGAAGGAAAAAAAACAGGGAAAAGAACACTCTCGAGTAAGCTACAGCAGCATCAGACCTGCTTATAATGACCTTTTCCTGATTTTCCATCTAGAAAACTTAATTATGCTTTAAGAAACAGAGCATCTACCATCATTAAGACTCCCCCAACCCAGTCTGAGGTAGTACTGAGTATTCATCTTTCTTGTGATTTGTCAGCACTTCATACAAGTGGACACAAATGTGTTCTGCTTTGCATTACTATTATCATCGATACTAGTTTCCCCACTACAACGTTAATCTCTAGAATGGAAAGCCTGTGCTTTAACCACTACATCCCTAACGTCTACTGGTAGTACAGTTGAAAAATCAGATCAAATTACTTAGACTATGATGATGAGGCTATTTCTAAGTGATTGTACCATAATAAGCAGCATACAAAAGTCACAAAGAAAATCTCTGAAAGAAATAAAATTAAGGAAAAATGACTTGTATTGATGATCACCCAGGCAATCAGACTCACTTTTTTTCAATCAATGTTTCAATGTTTTTGAGGAGGTTTATTAAGCACTCCCAGAGCCATCCCAACAATGGCCAATCCAGTAATACAGAGTCTAGTGTTTCTTCCCGGTCCAGGGTAGAAAATACATAAACCCAGAATGTCCAGTCCTCAGAGGGAGCACAGAAGCTATTGAAGAGTATCAGGGTTATGTTGAAGGAATTGAGGATCCTACACAGAGACACCCAGATGGCCAATCACTCACTGTGTCCTCACACGGTTGTTTTTCTGCGTGCATGTATCCCTGGTGTCTCTCTTGTGTGCAGATTTCCTCCTTTTACACAGGTTCCAATAACGGTATTTTGAGTGAATTACCTCTTTTAAGAGCTTATCTCCAAATGTAGTCACATTTGAGATACTGGGTTTAGGACTGCAGCGTGTGTAGGTGTTAAAGAACCATAATTCAGATAGGACAGCTGCCATGCTAAGCAATCCAACGTCATGACTTATCCTGGGAATTTGTTGGACTAGTCAAGCTCCCTCTACAAAACAATACAAAGCAAAAACAAGAATTGGGTCAGGGTGGGTAAGGGCACTTCATTTCAGTTTACTCTCAACATATTCTAAGTATCAAAACAAAGTTAAACCAGTTCTAAAAGATACACTGCCTTTAAGAAGACAAAAAAAAATTTTTTATGGAAATGGATTAGGATGTCCAACTTTTTATCCAAGCCCAATGAACCTGTCATAGCTTGGATAATCAATATCTTTCTGGCTTTGCTTGAGGCACCTTATCCCATACAGAGAAATGGGTATGTGCAGAGAAAACACGTCTTTGCTGCCATGTAAGGCTACAAAAAGTCAACATGAACCCCTCTGCCTGCCATCTGCATTAACAGGGAGAGATACAAGATGCTCCCTGCCATGAGCAGCAGCAGAACGTGTCCTCCAGCATCCAACAGTGCCCAAATGGCCTCCGCACATGTACTCTCTGCCCGAACTCCTTGCCAACCTCTTGCTCAAGGCTTCAGCAGGAGCAAGCAGGCCATTCTGTCCACAGGAGGTTTGCTTTGCCTACTTCCAAGTTTTCTCAGCACCCAAGCAAATCTCAGCACTCTTTCCTCTCTTACTCAACCCTTTCTATGAGTCTGCCAAGAAGATACCAAACAAAACTGTGGTTCCTTAATTGAGCATTGTTTTGCTTCCTTGAATGAGACTGTTTCCAGGGACTTCTCAGTCTCCCCCATTTATTGGAGCTTGTTCTGCTCCAAGTTCTCATTTAATCAAATATACTGACTAAGCTGGCATCATTGTAGGCTCAAAACTAGACTACAGAAGCCAGGCAAACCCTTTTGACTGTGCTTCACCTTTTCATTATAAGCCAAAATGTAGGAAATTTTTTTTCCAATTCTGCTGTGCACACATTCGTGTTTTCAGGTAAGAACTTGTATGTATTGTTAAGCTAGCATTGTACCTGTACCAATTCCAACATATCTCTCATTGTCACTTATGTATACAAGAGGATTCTTGGTCCTTAGTTCATCAAACTGACATAGCAAGTTATGTAAATTATACAACTCTTCATTCAATCACCAATAGGGTTCCTACAGCCATAATCCCAAAACAATCCCAAGTAATACCTTGGAAAAACCAATATACAAAGGTACTGGAAAAAGGGATGGCCAAATAGCTCAGAAGATTCAAGTGCCTGCAATCAGGTACAGGAGCCAGAGGTTAGATCACCAGGCCTGCTGTGCTGGCCCTACCCCTGGAGCATGCTGAGACAGCAATTGAGACTGGGCATGGTGCCTCATGCCTGCAATCCCAGCTCTTGGGAGGCTTTAAACAGGAAGATCACTACGAGTCTGATCTAGTAGTGAGACCCTAAACACCCTGTAGACACTACCCTAAAAATACAAAAAAGAGAAAAGTAAGGCACTCAAGGGACTAAAGCAGAGGTTCTTACTAAAAAGGGAAAATACCTGAAATTTGCAGTCACTGACAGAGGGAACAAAGCCAAGGTTGTGCAGAAAGCACTGAAGGTAAAGAGTGGGCGATTCCCCACCCTCCACAGATATTCCCAGGCAGCAGAAGGTACCCTTTTCCCTAGATTCCCCAACTATACTCTACCATAGAACACTTGTCTCCTTGGAAATTTCCTGTCTTGGAAATTAGAAGCTTATGTTTTGATTATGACTCCTGTCAGCAAAGAGAAAAGAAACTGAGAAACTGTTATCAGTGCTCCCTCCTCAATGGATATAGCAGAAGGATGGAAAGAACCTTGGTGCCAGCCAAATTTGGCTTCTGATCAGGAGTGTTCTCCCTGCTATCTTTATACCTTTGGACAAATTACTTAACTTGGCTTAATCTCTATGCTCTTGTGTGTAAGATAAAGATAATCCCTTCAAAAGGTGATTTAGTGGATTAAATGATGTGCTCTACTTAGGGACTGAAGTGATAGCTCAATAGAATAAGCGCTTGCCTGGCAAGCACAAGGACCTGAGCTCAAAAAAAGAAAAAAAAGTCTGTACATAAAGTACCTGCCACAAGGTGTATCTCAATAAATGTTTTTCTTTACACAAAGTTCCTGAGAGCCAAAATAAATCTGAAATCATTGGCCACAATATCTCTTTCATCATCTAATAACTAATAATTTTGATAGGAATCCTATCAAAATCTCAAAAATGCTCAAGGAGAGAAATAATTAGATTAAAATATACTAAATTGTATCCAGTGAGGGACTTCACATTTAATCCTCCCGTCTGCCACACTGTAATGGAAGATTCTGCAGTAATTGTGGCTGTCACAAATACTCAGGGAAAAAGAAGTCATTTGTCTTTTGCAGATTTCTTTAAAATCTAAATGTCAACGTGATCAAGTCTGCGTAGTGGACAGGAGCTAAGATTAAGCACAGCTATTAAAATCATTGCAATAGGACCCTGAGTGACTCTGCCTACTCCTATGGTTGGTTGGTAAAACCTGTCATGGTCTACCACACTTCTGAACCAAGGATGCCCATGACCCACTCAGACCAAATCATGAAGTCTGAGTGTTTGTCTATTTTAAATCATCCTAGATAATTCTGGTGTGCAGGAAGGTGCTTGTGGTGGTTCCTAGGATGCAAAGAACTTACTATGACCTGGTACTGGAGATGCCAGGGAAACAAATTCCAAAACTGGAACCAAGGCAGCAGAAGACTTGAGCAAAGGGAGAGATTTACTGAAGTTAATTAATCTGCAAAATCTCCTAATTTAGTAACAGACAACCACACCAGTTAGTCTTTTTCTTTTGCAATACTGAAGGAAGATGCAAAACAATTTGATTAATAGAAAATAAGAAATAACTTAAATATTTTCAATAGAGAAACAAAATTAATGTTGACACTTTCATGCAGTAAATATGCAGGAATTAACATGAATTAATTAGACTTACATGTGTTTCTGTGGACAGATCTTGAAAATATAATTGGACTAAGAAAAACTTACATTTTTGCAGTGCTAGGAATGAAGAGTAAAATTTTAAACAAAACAGTATATATGATATTTTAGGTATACAGTACATGTAGCAAAAGTAAAAAATGCAGGTCAAACGAATTTTAAAAAACAGGACAGTGAGGCATGGTGGTGCACATCTGTAAATATCAGCACTTAGGAGGCTTAGGCAGGAGGACTGTTGCAAGTTCAAGACCAGCTTGAGCTCAAGCCCAGCCTGAACTGCACAGGGAGACAAAAGACTCCAAGAAAAAAAAGGATAAAGGTTGTATCTGGGGCCCTGCAATAAATTAGAGAAGCAGAAAAATATAATGAGGCAGAAGAGAAGTCAGATAGGATCAAAGCTCAATATATGCATGTATGGAAATATCAGAGTAAAATGTATTAATTTACACAATATGTGTTAATTATAATGAAAAAATTAAATGTGATAAATTTTAATGCATAAGCTTTAATTGCATCTTTGTTCAAGGAAAAAGATAGAAAAGATATTTTTAGAAAAACTGAGAAAATTTCAATATGGATTGAATACTAAATAATTTCATTCAATTTTTTTTCCCAGAGATTTTAGGTTTATTATAGACTGTTTAAGCATGCACATCAACCATATGCCACAAAATACTTCCAAAGTGTTCTTGATCTACGAACTCCTCAAATTCTTCTCTCTTTTGTCAAATGGTTTGCAACATATTAATGCTTACTGAAGAACCTTGAACCCTGGCTCATACAAACATTTTGCATTCTAGGTTACTACCTCAGAGGGGTATTCAGGAGCATTTTATGTTGTGGCTTCTGAGGCTATAGGTGAGTGGGGCTCTGGCAACCCAGGTCTTCAACATCCACGTTATTGGTTGATGCCACTTCTCTGGCTTGCAGTGCAGTTATTAGTACCACATTTGATTCTGAAAAACTCTATTTGCATCTTCTCAAATTCTACATCTGGTCAGATTCTTGGATCAGTTTTTTAGCTCTGCTCTGTTGACAAACAGGACTTAAGTTTACAGGACTGACAACTCTAGCAACCTTTTTTTTTTTTTTTTTTTTTTTTTTTTTTTTTGCGGAACCAGGGAATGAATTCAGGCCCTTGTGCTTGCCAGGGAAGCACTTACTCCACTGAGTCATCTCCCTGGCTCTCTAGCATCTTACATAAGCATTCACTTCCACATCTTTGATTAAATTAATTGTATGCTATAAGTTTAATTGCTTTCAAAACTGTCCTTAACTCTGGCTGTGATGTATTTGTCTCTGATGTACTCTTGAAAATTCTTTGTTTTTCCTGTCCTTGGAGAAGAACCTGACACAACAAGGATTTTCCTTCAAGACACACTTCTAATCCACATCAAAATTAAGGTAACCAGGAAGGTCACATCCAGAAGCTGCATTAGTTTTCCCCACTGTTTTTGGGATTTCAATGTATTCACCAAGTATTTTCCTTTTTTTCGCAGCAAAGATCTAGATTTGCCAGTGATGGCTTACTTAAGTCCTCTGGCAATCAGGTCATGGAACAGCTGAACAAGGTACTTCAATGACCCTTACGGGTGATACAGAAGGATTTTCTGAGAAGGCTCCAGAGTGCTGGGATTCCAGGTATGTGCTACTGAGCAATTTCACCACATCTTCACTAACATTTGTTTTCCTTTTTAGAGCCAAAAGTGAAAGGATGTGCTAACTCCTTATACTTTTGTGTTTGTTTTGTTTTTTTGAGGTACTACATAGTGGAGGCTGGCCTCGAACACATAGCAGTCCTCCTGCTTCAGCCTCACAAGTGTTGGGATTACACACATGCACTGCCTTACCTGACTCTCATTATGGTTTTGGTATGCATTTTCCTGATGCTTTGCTTCAAGCATCTTTTCATGTGCAATTGGCCATTTTTTAATAGTTTTTGCTTCTTATGAAAACTGCTGACATATTTTCAGAATTCAAGTTTATTTCACAGTTCTAAAGGAGTTGTTTCATTGTGCTTTTCTTTGCTCTGACATTTATGTTCCACTTTGGTCTGAAGTTATGCCCAGGTACCGTACACACTAACAGTTTGACTTGGTTTTGAGCTGTCCATTAAACTTAACCTCATTAAAACATGAACATCTGGAAATCCTTGAGAAGACTACAGTCAAGATCTTGCTAATGCAAGTGCTTTTTCTAACTCCTTTAGCTGGATATTGCCTTGAGTAATCATCATCTGGATTGTATCCTCTTCTGTGGCGCTCTTATTTCTTTGGAATTCTTCTCTTGCCCAGTTCTTCAGGTATTTGTGGTCAGACGCATCTGGAACTTGACGGATTGCTTGCAAAATCCTCCTGTAGAGGAGGAGAACTTGCTGCCTTCTCAGGAACTGCTTCAGTGTCAGTGTGCCCGGGGGTAAGCGGGAAGCGGCCATGTCTACAGAGCAGGGCTCATTCAATTTTTATTAATTTTTTAGAGATAGTAATATTATAAGTTGTGTAAAATAAGCCTGATTTTTAGGAGATACATGCTAAAGTCTTATGCTATCTACAACTTACTTTCAAATGGTATAGCAAGAAACATATGTATTTTGTCTACACACACAGTAGACAAACTCTAAAATAACTTTAGAGTTTTGGTCAGCTAAAGAGTAGAGGGGTCCCCAAGTGGCAGTCTGAGATAACAGAGATGGTTGTTTCTAGAACTGCAAATGAAGGTTGATGCTTCCAGGCCCCAGACCCCCAGCAGGAGGCTGAAAGGCACAGTCCCCAGGCCTGTTTCTTGGTCTTGCTTGTGCATGGGTGGCTTCTCTACTTGCAGGACATATCCCCTCAGCACACTTCATTTTCTGACATTACGGCTCCAATTAACATAGAGCAGTCTTCTGTGTGTCTCTACCCTTACCAGTCCATAGCTTCATGAGGTTGGAGATCATGTTTATCTATGTGCTGTCATGCCAATACCTAACACAAAGCCTGGTATGTGGCCAGCCCTTAATAAACATTTGTTTAATTAATCTACTATAGTCATCTTCCAAAAGCAAAATGCCCTATCTCTTTTCAGCTACCCTGCCATGTCATAAGACCCAAGAGACCCCATTGCACTGGCCATGGGAGGGTTTTCTTCTGATCAACTTTTGATAATGAGCTGTGCATATGAGTCACAGTTGAAGCTTCTCAAATCCCTATGCCTGTCAAATAGTTTCTTTAAAAATATTTATCTGTACCCCTACAAATGTTTGTATGGGATGATTTGATTAATCCAAATATTCCTTGCTTTCCTGCTCATCCAAAAGCACTTAATATCTCCCCAAAGCTCTAAAGATAATGAAAGGTTACCTCATGGTCTCCTGTTCACTTCCAAATGTAAACACATTAAATTCAAGAAGTTTATTTTGAGGCTAGAAGGCTAACTCAGCGGCATAAGTGCCCACCTGGCAGGTGCAAGGCCTTGAGTTTGATCCCTGGTACAAAAAACAAAAGAATTTTTTATTTTGTAAATCGCTTATAGATTCAGTAACCAAATATCTCTCCGATCTATGACAATTTTTATTACTGATATCCCTATTGTTTTCATAAACATATTTGATACATATGTCCACAAGTTAAGTACATGTAGGTCATTCAAGATGATATCTGTAATGTTCATAGTATATATTCCAAGGAATTCTCATTCCCACCTACTGTCATGGCTTATGACTATGTCTAGAGAGATCAATTTGGCTGATGGAGACAGTATTAACAGAGAAGAAATGGGGCATGAGTGGAAGCTTGCAAGGAGAGATGGGTAAAATCAAGATAGTACTGAGAGGCTGGGGATATAGCTCAGTGGCACAGCACCTACTAGACAGATGCAAGGTTCTGAGCTTTATTCCTGTTACATACATACATACATACATACATACATACATACATACATACATACATACAATTTGTCAAAGTTAGTAGTGAAAATGGCAGGTGCAAAAAATAAGAAAAGTATATTTCATGCAGTTCATATGAGATTGAGGAATGCTGGAAGGATACAAGACAGAGAAAAGCAATGAGATGCAAGTAGAAAAAATAGCAATACTCCATGATCAATAAAATGAGCAAATTAAAAAATACTTAGGAAGCTCTACCAATAGGTATGGAGGTTAGCAAGCCGGAAACTTCTACCTAGCTCTAACCTTCTTGCACCACAATCAATGTGTGCATTGAATTTCTATTAAATTCCTGTCTAGCTCAACACACAAGAGGAGTTTGCCACATACACCATCATTTTGTTATCTTTATTTTTAATGATTCAACACTGCACAACTTACCTTTGGTAATAACACAGATCTTCATCAATTTGTTTGTCCAACTATAGAACACATGCAGAAGAACACTCTTTTCTTTAAACATTATAACTAAAATATCAAATTACACCTCCCAGAAATCTTGAAAGTTCTTGAAAATTATTTTGGTTATTTGATATAATGAGACTAACACTGTTTAATCTACTTCTCAAAACCAGGAGGTTGAGCCAGCCCAATGGCTCAGCGGACTAAAGCACCTGCCTAGGCAGAGTGCAGCAACTGGAGTTCAATCCCCAGCATGCAGTGCCAGCCCCACCCCTGTGGCATGCTAAAATTAGACTGGGCATAGTGGCACACATCTGTAATCCCAGCATTTGAGAGGCTGAAAGCAGGTGAATCACTATGAGTCCAATCCATATGGTAAGACCCTGTAGACCCCACTAAATACATTTATAAATAACAACAAAAAATAAAAATAAATAAAATGAAAACAGTAAGTTGTTTTGATTCCCGCATGCTGCACTGTCCCCACACCCGGGCATGCTGAGTCCCATGTGACAGAGTCCCAGTGTGGAGGCGCATGTCTGTAATCCCAGCTCTGGGGAGGCTGAAAACAGGAGGATCACTATGAGTCATAGCTATATAGTGAGACCCTATACCTAAACACATAAAGTGGGGGGAAAAAAGGTAAGTTGCAACCCATTTCTTTAAAACCCTTAAATTGCAAGATTTAGTGTTTCTCATTTAAAAATGTAAATATTGTTCAGAAATATAAATACTGGGTCCAATCTATGATTTTCAATAAATCTTCATGAAAATAGTTTTTATTACATGTACTAGCTCAATCTCCATTAAAAATAGCTATGTTTTATTTCAAGTGTTTTTTGGTTTGTTTTTTTTTTACTAGTATTATATTCTGCTTTACTCTTGAATAACTTTTAAAATGTACCATTAGTTACATCCCCTGGGTCAACACAAGAAAAAATTTTTTTTTTTTTAATTTCAAAAGCAGGGTTTTGAACATAAGCTCAGCAGCAGCAATCTTCTGGGGAAAAAAATCCTAGTGGGTATTCGCCTGCAGAAAGGTACCTCTGTAGCAACCTGTGGCCTGCCCACGAACCTTAATTAGTTTGAGAGATCATGGTATAGAGGCTCTTCAGACTGGACAGGAGTGGTAGCTCTCTGTGGAGAAATAGAGCAAGCTTTTGTACCAGGTAATTTAAGGAGCAGCAACAGGCTAATATGTAGACAAGAGAGGGTGTAGCATGTGGTGCAGTTCTCAGCAGAGCAGCAGGCCCCTAATGAGGCCCCGTAGTGGATAGCAGCTGGTAAACTTGGGGCGCAAAATAGGAGGCTCTCAGGGCCTTTATTTGCTAACAAAAGACTGCAAATTGCTCAAAGGCCCAAGTAGGCAATGAGAACATGTTCATATGGTGAGCTAGTATATAAATTTTCACAACAAATATTACAATATATGAATTTACATTGCAATGAAAATCGGAAGAGTCCTATGATTGTAGACATTTTGATGAGAATAGATAGAAAACTTGGCTATTAAATTTTGTATAAGAAAAATCACCACCTGCTCTTCTGGCCATTCTGTAGCACCTGGGCTAAAATGCACACAGTGTGTGTTGCAACTGTTTGTGTAATCACGCCGCACACTGTCTGCAACCCCAGACCACTGACAGTTAAAGCATGATGCATTTTGTAGAGCAGTACAAAATTAATGCGATATCTACATGACAACTATTTTCTAGGTACCCAATAATAAACAAGTAATGAAACAAATTGTACAGCCACAAGAAAAAAATCAGCTCTCTTGTGATAAGAGGATATCAACACTTACCAACACTTTTAAGAACTTTGCTTAAGTAGGTTCTTGTGAATATATACACACTTTCCTTACTCTGTGCAATTTGTTTTCTGGCAGCAAGCATTCTCTTCCGAAGTCGTACTGACAGAGTAACAAAATCAATGATCTCCAAAAGGAAAACACCCAAGTAGATAGTAAATGTACTACTTGGTTATGTATTCAACTTTTTCGCCTCTTATTTCCTAGGACTACTGTAAAGAAAACTCAAAAATTTGTGCTGTATTCTATATACTTTAGAAATGTTTTTCAGCTTTATTGGTGCATAGCTGACAAAAATTGTTTACAGTCAGTTGTTTGTGATCTGTACATACACATTGTGAAATGATTACCACAACCCAATTAACTCATGCAGTCATTACCACACATGGAATGATTTTTAAATTACGGATCTAGAATTATTCTGTT
>PVKA01042285.1:0-17432 GCA_004027165.1 Ctenomys sociabilis | reverse complement strand
CTGGAACACTGACTGTGTTGTGCCGAAACAAGGTGTGATGGCGCATGCCTGTAATCCCAGTACTGGGGAAGCTGAGACAGGAGGATCACTATGAGTCTGAGCTGCGTAGCGAGACACTGTACCAAATAAATAAATAAATAAATGCTTACAAAAAGAGCAAGGCACACCGTTTTCTAGAAAATAAAACATTTCTGTTTCTCTAAGGAATTTGTGAGTTCCGTCTTGGTCCTAGCTTATATGAAAAAGAAAAAATGTTGGTCCATCCCCCAGAAAGATAATGGCCTATTTTACAGACCTGAAAGGAATGAACCTGGTTGTGTTACTGTTTTTTAAGATGGATGGCCTAAGCATTCTTCAAATTCTTTGATCTTAAGATCAAGTCTTGGCTGGTAACTTATCAACTAAGCTGATTTACAGAGCTAGAATATCCTTCAGGAATGTGGTGAGTGCTGAATCTGGAAGAAAATAAAGAACATAAATTAAAGAAGGGAACACTGATTACGGGCCGGCTTTGGCAACTTTGTGTCCCAGAAGCTTCTGTCTTCTTCAAAGTACAATTTTTAAAACATAGTGATCTTCCTTGTTCTCTTTGTACCCATCTTAATTTCTCCCCAAAAGACTTTGATTCCTTATTCTTAAGGGATGCAGAGGGACCAAAGGTCCCTTTTTTCAAATATAACTGCCACAGGCTGAAGAGGGTATTGACTCTTCCTATTCCTATCAGGATCAAAAAGCTGATCCTGACTGGCCTACAGGAGACACAGACCCTGACATTGGACCAATTCGTAAAAATGGTATTATAATGCAGAACACACATCTGTAGTATTTTGAGAAACTTACAACACACTGCCTTTTGGTCCTTTGCTGTGTGAGAGCTGATTGGGGGCCCTGAGCTCAGTAATAAATGGCTTTCTAAATTCCAAAAAAAAGAAAAAAAGAAAAGAAAGAAATTAACAATACAACCTTATTTTAACCATAGCACAGATGAACATCAGCTTGTCTATGACTCAGCCATTTTTAAAATGTTTTCATGTTGAGACAGGGTCTCCTAAGTTGTGAAATTGCCCAGGTTGGGCTTGAACTCATCGTTCTCCTGCCTCAGCCTCCCTGAATTCTGGGATTGCAGTGAATTTTTACAAAACTGAACAAGATTATGTTACTCTTCTTCAAAACCTGCCAATGCCTTTCCCAATTCCAAATAAAAACCAAAGTAACTACAATTCGCACTGGTCAGACGAAATAGACATCCCGTGCTGTCCTGCTCTGTGATACAGACCGTTGGTCATTCCTTGCTTAGGTATGTCAGATCCTGACCATCCAGAGATCTCCGTGCTTGTCCTCCCGGCTGTCAATGCTCTTCTCTTAAGGCACCTGAACAACTCTTCTTCTCACTTTCATTAGAGCTTTGCTCAAATGTTCCTTTAACTTAAGTCTTCTTTGACCAGTGTGCATTGTAATATCTCCTAAATTTTCTTTTTTCTTTTTCTTTCTTTCTTTCTTTTTTTTTTTTTTTTTGTATTTACAGAGTGTTCAGGGTCTCATTACTAGATTGGACTCACAACCGGGGAGATTGAACCCCACAGCCTGTGCACCTGCTTGGAGGCACTTTAATTCACTGAGCTATTTGGCTAGCCTAGAGTTTTGTTTTTCTTTTTCTTTTTTTTTTCTTTTCCTTCTAATTTTTCTTGATATTTTTTTCTCATAGTACTTGTCTCCACTTGTTGAAACATGATAATGTAAATAATAGATTCCTATACTTATCATTTATCTTTCCTACAAGACAAACTTCAAGAATGCAGAGGTTTGCTTTATCTCATGTAGGATGAGCACTAGACCCCTGCCAGATGACCTGTAATGTATACATCATGGGTAAATGAATCCCCACAGGGGCAGCACAAGGGGAACCCAGTCAACTGGGAAGAAGACTAAATTAGACTCATTGGTTAATCTCATAGGGATGCTCGACATTAATTTCTCTTGTTTCTGTAAGATTCTGCAACTCAACTGTGGACAATTATCTTTTTAAAACTCCATTATTACTATTGAAGTTACTAACCCAGTTGGGCAAGCTTGTCACTCCCTTTCACTTTCCATATTTCCTTCTCTTTCCAGATCATTTGAACATTGGCTGTGTGCTTAGCACTGGATATGAAATGGTAAGCCTATAGCAATGGAATCTTTACACTGAGAAAGCTTATATTTTCCTGAAATTCATTTTGTCTAGGTAATGAGACCATTATCCTGGGAAAGGTCCCTATTAAGTTTACTTACAAGTTGCAAAAGTCTTCTAGATGAACTAAAATGTAATAGAACTCTAGAAAGCAAATTATACATATATATATATATATATATATATATATATATATATATATATATATATATATATATATTTAGTACAGAGTCTCACTACACAGATTGGACTCATAGAGATCCTCCTGTTTTCATCCTCCCAACCACTGAAATTATATCCATGCCCAGGCTCAGCACACCCTGGGAGAGGGGCCCAGAGGGCACATCAGGGATCAAACCCTGGTCCCTTGCTTGCCTAAGGAGGCACTATAGTTCACTGAGCTGTGAACTATAGATTTAAGAACCCACTTAAATTGCTTTCTGGCCATTAGAAAGCAATTTAAGTGGGTCCTTGGGTGGGAAACCAGCTCCTGGCTCTTTGTGAGCCTCTGAGGGGGCAAATCTACGCATACCTGAACCATCAATACCACCTCTATGATGGGGGGCAAGACGCTGCAGCACACTGACTACAGGATGAGATGGATCCTGGAAAACGGCTGTATCTTCATCAGCACCTTCCAGGCTTTCCACAATGACATGAACTTGATCCTCTGTGACTGTGATGAATTCAGAAGATCAAGCCAAAGAACTCTAAGCAAGCAGAAAGGGAAGAGAAACAAGTCCTCAGTCTGGTGTTGCTGGGAAGGGAGAACCTGGTCTCTATGACAGTGGGAAGGACCTCTTCCCTAAGATACTGGCATTGCCTAAGTGCCACTTGCTGGAGCTTCTGGGGGACCAGGAATTGGTAGGGCTGTGGGTAGAGGAATCCCAGATGGTGTTCCCATGCCACAGATTCCTGCAGGACATATTGGGCCAGTCTGTGGGGTTGGTGGGTCATCCCAACAGGTGATAACCCCACAAGGAAGAGATACTGTCTCAACTGCTGCAGCTGCTGCCACAGTTAATATTTCAGGGGCCCAACCCAGTACCCACTGGCTGTGTAGGTCCTCCTCCCCCTATGGGCTGAGGGTAGCCCCTCCAGTAATGATGTGCCCTCCTCCTAGCATGTGACTACTCATTGGTCCTTCAATAGGGGTCCCTTCTGGAGGAGGGACTCCTATGGGCATGCCCCCTCTAGGGATGCGGCCCCCTACCCCAGGTATGCGAGGCCTTCTTTGACCTTGGCCAAGTAGTTCCACAAAAACATGGGCCCAATTCCCCAGGGCCATATTGACACAGACCTGTTTGTTTGTTATACTGTTGTTCATGGAGTCTCACAAGGTTGACTGGCTTCCCTTATAGAGACAGACCCCTACCCCTAGACTCACCTTGACCATCCTTAGCTCCCTGCCTGTTTCCTGAAAGGCTGTACATAGTCCTTTTATTTCCTTGTGGCCTATGAGACTGGTTTATAATAAACTCTTTTAAGAGAATATTATAAATACAAAAAATAAAAATAAATAAATGGATCCTTGCCAATATAAGCACACAAAAACGCTTCCTTTTACAACAGAAATCAAATTTTAGGCATCATGGACACTTGAAAGCTAGTTTGAAGAAAATCCATGGCAAAGGAACTTCATCTACAGACTTTGAAAGTGTAGTGCAAATTAACAGCATTACACTAACATCTGACAAACATTCTTCACTTTACATTTTAAGCAGCTGTTACAAATCTGTGTTAAAATTTCAAAAGTTTTTTTTTTCTTTTGAAACAGGGTCTCAGTGCATGGTCCAGGCTGTCCTTAAACTCATGGCAATCCACCTGTCTCAGCCTCCTAAATTCTGGGATTACAGGCATGGATCACCATGTCCAACGTTAAAAACGTGGTGTGACATATCCATGCAGTGCACGTGTATTGGCTAGACTAAGCTGTGGTAGTGGTGGATGCCTTGGGCTGAGTTGTAAAGCCCAAAACAAAAAGAGCAAAGAGATTCTTTGAGAAGTGAGAAACAAAACTTAATGAAAATATATAAAAATGCCATGCTAATTAAAGGGGGAAATGCAAATGCAACAATGACGCAAGTCCTGAAAGATGTGTATGCACTGAAGAAGCCATATGGAGTTCTGTATAAAAAGAAAAATATTACAAGACCATTTTTTTTGCCTTTTTCTTTTTTGGAGACAGGGTGTCACTGTGCAGTTCAGGCTGGCCTCAAACTCACTTTGTAGCTCAGGCTGGCCTTGAACTCACAACAATCCTCCTGCCTCAGCCTCCCAAGTGCTGGGATTATAGGCATGCGCCACCATGCCTGGCTACAAGACCATTTTTTGAGAAATTTGCAAGACCTATATAACAAGAAATGTAACTTTTGTATCAGATAAGGTACGTCAGGTACCCTCAGTGTTTATCCTGTAACCCTGTACTGCTCTTTGTAGATCCCTTGTCAGTGTACAACTACAGTTTTATTGTAATCTGTTTACTATAGGAATCAAGTTTCAATGCAAAAAAAAGAAGCATTTTGTTCAATTATTTTGCAGAAATATTTTAAAGCTATGCAGTTCATTATAATAATTAAGATCACTGTGAATTTCCCCAAACATGTCTACAGTATTTCACAAATTTCTGGCATACATAAGACTTTAGCCAGAGTAATTTTGCTAATGTCTGAAAATGTTTTAGACTTTTATCAGCAGGTACTATAGTCAAAATAACTTCAGCTCTAGTCTATTCCAGCATCAGAGTACAGCCTGAATGGTAGATCAGAAGCAGAGACAGGAAGCCTAATTGCTTACCTGCTTCTTTTTGCAACCTGAAAGACTCTAGATTTTGAATTTTTTTTAACGTCCCTTAGTTAAAACCAAGAATAGCCAAGTGATGGTTCCTAATGATTTCCTCATAAAATTGATGTTTAGCTTATTAGAAATTTTACTAGAAACCTAAGGATGTTACAGAATAATAGTGAAGCAAAACTAGCATAATTATATTACAAATAAAAATCATATATTGATCTTTCTTACAATTCAAATAAATGTCCTTCATTTATTATTTGATAAATATGTTGATTACTTGGAAAATATGGTTCACCTAGTTATGTAAATCATTCATATATTGACATATTACTCAACATAAAACAACATCTGTTAATCACCTCACTGATCTCATGAGATAAGTAAGTTTTAGGGGGTCTATGAGGTATTGTTTCACAAATTTCCAAAGCTACTCATTTTTACTTAAGAGCTCAACATTTTGGCAGCAAATACTACCAGTTGTTTTCATCAAAGTAACATTCTGGATTAATTGATTTTTCAGAAATACTAAACACTGTACCTAAAGTCTAAATAGCCAGTTTTTAATTCTTTCAAGTAAGAAGTGTCTAGTAGAATAGAAAAAGTTTAGGGTGTTAGTTCAACGTTCAACCAAGAGGGCACAGTGCTTTGTCTCCATAAAAACCACTCTTCTGGCTGTGCAGCCCCCATGTTGTATACATACTTTCCATTTTGTCACACACCCTATGTAAAAGACATGTACTGGATGATGGAGAGTGAAGACAAGTGTTGCCTTAATATTGTCATGAAAATGAATTTTGGGGGGCCAGGCAGATGGCTCAGTAGAATAAGCGCTTGCCTGGCAAGCACAAGGACCTGAGTTCAATCCCTGTTTCCACAAAAAAAAGAAAATGAATTTTTTCTTTGCTGTGCTTGGGATTAAACTCAGGGCCTCACAAATGCTAAGCATGTACTCTACCACTGAGCTACCCTCCACCCCCATGAAAATAGTTTTGGCCTTAGAGAACTCTTCTGAAGGTCTTAAAGACACTCAGCATTCACAGAACAGATTTTGAGAAGTGTTGGACTAGAAAAGTAGTAAAGAAGAGCAGGAAAAATGATGCACTTTTTATTTATCAAGTACCAGGCACTGTACAAAATCCAAAAGATGTTCTATGTTCATTATCTTATGTGATGTTTAAAATACAAGATTTTGGTAGGCTTGTTGGATAGCTCAGTTGTTTAAAGCACTGCTTGGGCAAGTGGAATCAGGAACAAGGGACAACAGTTCGATCCTCAGCCCCACAAGCCACACCATACCCACCCTTAAGGCAGCCAGAACTAGCCAGTAAGTAAATAAATAAATAAATACCCTCAAATACAAGACTTTTGTGTATAGTACTGTATTTCAACCCAGGGAACACTGATCTACATCTCCAGTCCTTTTTAATTTTTATTTTGAGACAGGGTCTCATGTAGTTGCCAGGCCTGGGCTTAAACTTGTGATCCTTCTGCCTCAATCTCTCAAGTAGGTGGGATTACATATGTGCACTATCAGGTCCAGCAAGACCTCTTTATACAAATATTTAAAACTAATTAACAGGGCCATGGAAATAGTTCAGTGGTCTAAGCACCTGCCTAAGCAAGCACAAGGAATGGGGTTCAATCCATCAAGACCAGGCGCTGTGGCTCATGTCTGTAATTCCAGTGCTGGGAAGGCTGAAACAGGAGAAGCACTATAAGTCTGAAGTGTGTAGAAAGACCCTGTATCAAATTCATAAAATTAAAAAAGAAAACAATTAAGAAACATGGAAAGTGATACAATAGGGAAATAGGACCTTGTCTACCTCCTCCAAATCTGGCACTTTTTTCCCATGGTGTAAAAAGATGCCTTTTTTTTTTTTTTTTTTTTTTTTACAAACTTGGTTATCCTGGGACCCAAACTTGGCTGTCCTATACTCCCTTATTGGTGATGTCCCCATACTATCTCCTGGCCTATTTCCATGTCTGGCCCCTACCTCTTTCAGTAAAATTATTTTCCCACCAGCTGTCTACATCACAGTTGACAAAGGTAGGGCTTGTGAAAGTAATTTTCTTCCTGGCCAGCTCACATCAAGTATTCATAACCTTTAATCTTCAGGGAGCCTGGAATTAGCTTCAGAAGCTTCTCAGCTCAGATCTGTATTGCTATAATCATCAATCAAGACTCAAAACAGGTATGAGATGTATTTGAGATCCTCCATCTAAATCACCATGAAGCAAATACATAGCGTCAGAGGATAAGCTTCTTCTTTTCTTCTCAAATAGAAAAAACAACTTTGCCAGAAATATACACACATAGCTCCAGGTGACAGTGTCACCTAGGAAATGAACATGATCATTGGAAGTGAGTAGCAGTGAGCCAGGACTGGTGGTGCATGCCTGCAATTCCAGCTACTCAGCGGGCTGAGGACAGGGCATGGCAAGTTTAAGGCCAGCCTGAGCAACTTGGCAAGACTTTGCTTCAAAATCAGCCTTAGAAAGGACTAGTGATATAGTTTAGAATACAGCGCTTGCCTAGCGTATTTGAAATCCTGAAGTTCAGTTGTCAGTCTCAAAACCACACAAAGAGAGAGAGAGAGAGAGACAGAGAGAGAGAGAGACAGAGAGAGAGAGAGACAGAGAGAGACAGAGAGAGACAGAGAGAGACAGAGAAGCAGGAATGTCTACAACTCACCAGTTGACATTGAACTTATTAAAAGTCCACTAGGTGCTTCACTCAGCATTTCTATATACTTCCTGTCTCAACATGGACCATCATTTAATAGGTTCTGCCTCATTCCACTACTGTCAAAAGTGGTTTCAGGAATCCCACTAGAAACTCTCTTCAGTGAAAACCAATTTTTCCAACTGTTTCAAGAGAGTATTTTATTTTTCTTGTTCTTGTTCTTATTCTTCAAAGTAAAAGGAAATTATAAAAAAAAGAGAGGTACCAATTTTAATTACTGATAGAATTAACATCAGATTAAGGGTAATGTTCTTTGAACTTTCAGGAAAAGTTATATGGCAAGAGTGAAGCAGACCAAAAGTCAAGATCCAAACTAATGATGAGAGAGATAAAGAAATAATATCTTCACAGATTTACTGTAAACACTCAGGTTGAAGGAGAGCTACCTGGTAGCATCTGAGCAAGGGTCAGTTCCATTTTCTTGCCCATAAATCTGCATAGCTCTTAAACAAAGCACAAAATTTGCTCTTAGGTTATCTAAGGATGCATAGCTATGTCTATTTCCAAGGAGCACTACTGATTTTAATCTGTGACATCATATAAGTAATCATTTGTAGCTACTTAGGTAGTTCCCAGACCTCAGATATCCAATTCCTGTTAAAAATTTTATTGTTATATTCTAGATACACATAACAATAACATTCATCATAGGGAATTTGTACCTGTACATGATATAGCTTGCTTCTTCTCCTTGCCCCCATTTTCCTCCTCTTCTTTCAACCCCTCTTCTCTTCCTTATTTAGCAAACTTTGTTTCCATGTTATTCTTCTATTCTTTTTTGTCTTGTCTCTTGTCCCTTCTTTTTCCCCCTACACTCTCCCTTATTCTTCTTCTCTTGAACATTTTCTTCCCATTTTACCAATGTCTATGATAAATTTTGGTCTTTATTTACACTTTCAGTTTCTTGAGCCAGAGAAACCATGTGATATTTGAACATGTGCATCCAGTTCACCACAACTAAGAGTATGGTCTCAAGAGGCAGCCAGTTATTTAGAGATGTCTCAAGTTTAGCCTTTTTTACAGCTGAGTATTAGTGCTCCATTGTATAAAACACCATGTCTTCGTTATCCATCTATCAGTTGATGGGCATTTGGGCTGCCTTCAAAATTTAACTATCATAGCTATGCTGCTACAAACACAGGTGTGTATATTGTGCTGCACTATGGTTGTCTTACTTTTCTCTCATTGCTGAAACAAAGTTAAAGGGAGGAAGAACCCAATGTTCAAAGTCTGTAGAGGTTTCAGTCCATAATTGGCTAGCTCCAATTATGGTAGCCAGCTGTATGGCAGAGGAGCAACAGTTAATGGAGTCAGAAGACAGCAAAAGCATCAAAAGAAGAAAAGGGTAAAGCTCCTTCTGCCCCTTATACTGTATGGAGGATATGAGCCCTAGGGCGGGTGTAGCATCAACACTCGTAATGCTCACATTGGACCATGCATTAATTAGACTCCAGGTTCAGCTGCCTCTGAACAGGCTGCCACCCAGGACTGCCTGAGGTGGGACATCTAAACACAAACCGTAACATTTTTACCCTGATCCCCCAAAAGACTTATGGTCATCCCTTTATTCAAAATGTATTTCATCCATCTTCAAGAGTTGCAAAATCCTAATAGTCTCAGCTTTGCCCTTGCAAGTCCCAAGTCTCCTCTGAGCTTTAAAGCAAATTCTTAACTGTACTACCATGTACAAATGAAAAGTTAAACATTTCCAATATTCAATGGCACAAGATAAATATTTCTATTTCAAATGGTACAAATAGAGGGATACAAAGGAATGGGACCAAAGCAAAAGCCAACAACCAGAAGGTCAAACATTAGGTCCTACAGTTCCATGTGCAGCATCTGAAGTAATCTGTGGCGAGATGTATACTTCAAGAGCTGGTTGGCTCCACCTCTATGGCACTTCTCGTGGTTGTAGCTCCATGGCTTCTCTCTCAGTCTTGTCTGCTCCTTCCTCGCAGTTTTCTTCATCAGATCCTCATTCCTGGTTTTTCCAAACTTTTGCAGCTTCAGACTCACACTCACAGCTTCATACATTGCTCTCTGAGGGGCACACTGCCTGGCCTCCCAGGCCTTCTGAGATACACAACCCTTCTGATCTGACAACTCTTACATCCTGTATATGCCTAAAAGCAGCACTAAGTGAGTGGTGCCGAGGTCTGCTGCCTGTTAGAGTAGTAGCCAGGCTTCCCTTTCTCTTTGCTATAAGGGGCAAGTTACTGGAGGACTTAGCACTACAAATCCAATACTGAGGAGAAACTTCTCTAGGCCACTGCCATTCTGGAACATAGTGCTCTGGGGTTCTTTCCTCAAAGCAAAGTCTGTCACTTTTGCAGTTTTAAGGCTCCAAAGAAAGGAGTCTTGCTGCTTCTTATGATGCTCGCAGGCCATCTTTTTATTCTCCCATTCCTTCTCAGCAATCAAGACCACTTCTGTTTTACTTTTGTAGTTCATGCCTTTACTGGAACTTCCTTTCTGAAAAAACTCACATTTTAAATCATTCCACTGGGTTCCTTATTCTTGATTCTCGAGATAGATCGGGCTAAAATGCCCCCAAAATAGCCATGCTGCTACCTGAACATTAAAATGCCTTGAAATTTCTTTTGCCAGATTAATTATTCTATCACCCTTAATCTCAGTCTTAGGCAAAGTCTCTGGACATGACCAAAATGCAGAAAAATTTTCTGCCAACTCATAACACACATCATCTGAGGTTCAGAAGCCAATAAAGCACTTCTTCCCAGCAGAAAACTCTAGAGCCTGGTCTTTAGTGTCAGATCATCACAGGAAGGGAAGGCTAGGGCCTGATGTACAGATGGCTCTCCATGTTATGCAGACACCACCCACAAATAGAAGGTTGAAGTGTTATAGCCCCTTTCCAAGACAGCCATGAAGGATAGTGGTGAGGGAAAATCATCACAGTGGGCAGTCACATGGTAGTACATTTTGCCTGAAAGGATAAATAGCCAGATGTGTGACTCTCTACTGATTCGTGGACTACAGTCAATGGTCTGGCTGCATGGTCAGTAACTTGGAAAGAGCATAACTTGACAAGAGGTGACAAAGATATTTGGGGAAGAGGTATGTGGATAGGTCTCTCAAAATTGGCAATGGATGTAAAAATATTTGTTTCTGGGCTAGTGAGATAGCTCAGTAGACTAAGTGCCTGCTTAGGCAAACGCAGGGACCCAGGTTCGATCGCCAGTACCACATGCCATGCTGGTCCTGCCCCCAGGTAAGCTGAGCTGGCTGCTGAGACTGGGCATGGTGGCACATGTCTGCAATCCAAGCACTGAGGAGGTTGAAAACACACAGAGGATCACTGTGTCTTAGCTATATAATGAGACGCTATACTAAATATATTTTTAAAATAATAATTGTTTCCCATATAAATGCTCACCAAAAAGTGACCTCAGCAGAAGAGGACTTTAATAATCAAGTGGATAAGATGACCCATTCTGTGGATAGTGGCCAACATCCTTCATCAGCCACCCTTGTCATTGTCCAGTGGGTCCATGAACAGAGTGGCCATGGTAGCAGGGATGCAGGTTATGCATGGGTTCAATAGCATGGACTCCCACTCACCAAGGCTGATCTGGCCAAAGCCATGCTGAATGGCCAATACACCTGCAGCAGAGATAAACACTTAGCCCCAATATGGCACCATTCCCTTGGGTGATCAACCTGTGACCTGGTAGCAGGTGAATTACATTGGGCCAATTTCATCATAGAAGGGACTTGCCTTCCCTACATGCAATGCTTTTGCCAAAACTACCATCTGTGGACTTGTAGAATGCTTTATTCAAGATTGTGGAATTCCACATAGCATTGCCTCTGACCAAGGAATGCATTTTACAACCAAAGAAGTGAAGCGTTGGGCTCATGCTCACGGAATTCAGGTCTTATCATGTTCCTCACCATCCAGAAGCAGATGGGTTGATGGAACAGTGGAATGGTCTTCTGAAGACAGAGTTATAGCACCAGATAGGTGGCAATAGCCTGCAGAGCTGAGGCAAGGTTCTTCAAAAGGCTGTATATGCTTTCAGTCAGCATGTACTGCATGGTACTGTGTCTCCCATAATAGAAATTCATGGGTCCAGGAATTAAGGGTTGGAAGTGTGAATGGTATAACTCACTGTAACCTCCAGTGATCCCCTAGCAAAGTTTTTGCTTCTTCTTTCCACAATCTTGTTTTACAGGCTTAGAATTTTTTTTTTTAATTTATGTATTTGGTAAAAGGTCTCACTGTGCTTGGACTCAGTGATCCTCCTGTTTCAGTCTCCCTAACACTGCTGGGATTACAGGCATGTGCCACCACACTCAGTTTTGGTGGCCAGCTTGGGTGGGGTTGGAACAGCATGTGGTACCAGGGATTGAACCCATATCCTTGCACTTGCCAGGCAGGCACTTAGACCTCTGAGATATCTACTTGGCCCAGTGAAATATTAGTTTCTATATGGAGAAGTCTTATATTTGACAGTACAATGATACCATTAAATTGGAAGCTAAGGCTTCCCCCTTGCCATTTTGGTCTCCTCAAGCCTCTGAGGAAATAATCTAAAAAGGGAGTAAGGTGTTGTCAGGGAAGACTGACTGAACTACCAAAAGGAAATCAGACTACTACTCCACAGTGAAGGAAAGAAAGAATGTAGACTTTGGGAGATCCTTACAGCACCTCTTAGTATCAACAGGTCCTGTTATTAACATCAGTGTACATCCCCTATAATCCCAGAAACTCAGGGCCTGAGGGTGGAGGATCCCATGAGTTGAGGCCAGCCTGGGTTACATAGTTGAGTTCAATGCCAGTCTGAACAACATAGTGAGATCCTGTCAAAAGGAAAGAAGGAAGGAAAGAAGGAAGGAAGGAAGGAAGGAAGGAAGGAATTTTCAATTTTAGCATATGTGCTGCTGAAGCAAACACAGAAGCAAGAAATTTTCAGTGGAAAATTATACCAATGTAACCTAGGCAGAATGATAAATGGTCTAAACCCTTCAGGAATGAAGGTATGCATCACTCTACCAGAGAAAAGAACCAAGACCTGCTAAGGTACTTGACAAAGGCCAAGAGAACACAGAATGGGTAGTAGAAGAAGATAATTCTACCAGCTATTACCCTGTGATCAGCTACAGAAAAAAAGGTTCTAACTGTTCTATTTATCTCCTACTATCTTTCCATTATAATATAATGTTGGTAGACTTAATACTGGTCCTTAAGGATGATTAAACCTAGGTTATATTGTTCAAGTTATGAATAAGAGTTAGCATCGCCCCTTCTATTCTGGTGAGAAAATTAGTGTTTCCATTTGTTACACAAGTGAGTTATAATATATTAGGTATAATAATGAGCATGTCAGGGCCGGGAAGATGGCTCAGTGGAATAAGCCCTTCCCTGGCAAGTGCAAGGGCCTGAGTTCAATCCCCAGTTCTGCCAAAAATAACAATAACAATAAATAATAATAATAATAATAATAATAATAATTAATAATAATGAGCATGTCTTTGTATATGGAGCCTGGTTTAAAGAAGTATGTCTGGTTGCCAAGCTGACAAGGGGTGGATTGCAATGGTTGACTATGTCAGCTTGAGAAGTTTAGAAGCTTAACTAATTGGATTCAGCAATTTTACACCCTAGGGTCTGAGCTGTCCAAGAATGGCTTATCACATGGATGTATAAATGGGAAATCAGGAAGGACAGACATGCTTCTGTTCTTCAGAGGAGCTCCAGTCCTTGCCTGCAGCTTGGACATTATTTCCAGGCTTCTAGCACATACTCTGGCTTCTTCCCAGGATCCTTCAATCTTCTAGTAGAGTCTGCAGCTTTCCATTGCAGACCCATGGGCCTCCTGATATGGACTTGCACAGAACACTGCAGTGAACTCCAGGCCTCAGAGCTATCTCCTAGGCCTAATAATCAAATCTTGTAATTTCTTATCCATTTGTATATATTGTGTTATATATCAGTTTCTCTAGCAAAACACTGATGATACGATGATCCTTTTAGTTCTTTAGGAAGATATCAAGAATGGAATTGTATTTTTTTGAGGAATCTCCACATTGATTTTCATAGAGGTTGCACTACTAGTCTGCACTCTGACCAAAAGTGGAGAAAGGTTCCTTTTTCCCCCACAGTGCTGCCAATATTCGTCATCAGTTGATTTCCTGATAATAGCCATTTTTTTGGGAGATGGAATCTCAAAATTGTTTTACTTTGTATCTCTTGAATGACCAGTAATGTTGAACATTTTTTTCCCATATACTTATTGCCATTTTACTTCTTCATCTAAGAAGTGTTTATTCATTTCAAATACCGATCTTTGGATTGGGTCCTTAAATTTAAGGGGTATATATTCTAGATATTAGTCTTTTGTCTGAGGAATAGTTGAAAAATATTTTCCCCACATTGTGGATTATCTCCTCATTCTATTAGAGGTTTATTTCGCTGTGGAATAGCTTTTTAATAAGATGAGAGCCCCAATGTTGACTCTCTGTGGTTTCCTTTGATCAAGGTTTCACTTATAAAATCTTTGACTATACCTATATGTTCAAGAGTTCTACCTAGGGGCTGGGGAGATGACTCAGTTTACTAAGCACTTCCCTGGCAAGCAGAAGGGCCTGAGTTCAATCCCCAGTTCCACCAAAGAGAGAGAGAGAGAGAGAGAGAGAGAGAGAGAGAGAGAGAGAGTTCTACCTATTCTATCTTTCAGAAGACTTCATGTATCTGCTTTAATATTTAGATTTTTGACCATTTTGATTCTAGTTTAGGGTGTAGTGAAAGATATGGGTCTAGTTTTAATCTTCAACATACATAAAACCAGTGTTTCCAGTACTATTTATTGAAGAGGATACTTTTCTCCCAGTGAAGGGGTTTGGCTCTTTGTTAAAGATAAGGTGACTAGAGTGTTTGGAGTTGTTTCTGCATCTGTTAATCTGCTCTACTGATCCTCAGGTCTGTTTTGTGCCAGTACCGTCATGATTTTATCTCAGTAGTTTGTAGTATAATTTCAAGTTAGAACTGTCATACTTCTGGCCTTGCCTTTGTTGCCACGAATTGTTTTTCTATTCTAGGTCTCTTCTGGCTTCAGACAAATTTTATGAATTTTTTCTCTAATTTTGTGAGATATACTCTTGGTATTTTGATTGGGATTGCATTAAATCTGTATAACAATTTCAGAAGTATGGTCATTTTCACTGTGTTTGTTCTTTCTACCCAAGAACAAGGCATATCTTCCCATTTTCTGATCCTCTTTGATTTCCCTTTTTCAAACTACTATAATTTTTGATATAAAGGTCTTTTCGTTCCTTCATTAGATTGGTTTCTAGGCATTTAATCTTTTTCAGTATTATTGTAAAAGGTGTTGTTTTCCTGATTTCTCTCTCAGTGAATTTATTATTTGTATACAGGAATGCTATTGATTTTTGAGTGTTGACTTTGTAACCAGCTATGCTACTGTATCAAATATCTAATTCCTGGAAGCACAATATACTGTGTACAGGAACCATCTGGCCAGAATTTTTATAACTCAACAACAATTCTCCTATTGATTGGAAAGGAAAGAGTACTATGTCTGGCAAACCACAAGAGGAAAAATAGTGATATTTAAAATTTTAAAAATAATTTTTAATATACCCTTTGGGGTTTCTGCACATTTCTTGTTAGGAACATCAAGAGGTCCTTGCATTAAGGGAATGTACTGATATTTTGGCAATAGCTCACAGATCAAACAGTCTCTGTTGTTTCCTACTAGACCACAGGACTTTGCTAAAGCTATCAAAAAATCAGTCAAAAATCATTCTCCCATGGAATTTTTTTTATACAGAATTCTGCAGGGATGTTCCATAAAGGAAGCACATTTTCTAGCAGTCTTTTATCTAGAATCAGTTTTCCTGAAGGAAAACTTTTGTCCCACTAGAAAACGTATCAACTATTACAAGCACATGTTGCCACATAGTAAGGTGGCACATGAATGAAGTCTATCATTAAATGGTCAAAGAGTTCATCAGATGATAAACATGCACCACCAGCACTTTCTATTGTCTTTTCAGGATTATGGGCTTGGCAAATATTTTTTTTTATTTATTTTTTGTATTGTAGGGAAGGGTCTACAGGGTGTTCAGGGTCTCACTACTAGATCAGACTCATAGTGATTCTCCTGTTTACAGCCTCCCAAGAGCTGGGATAACAGACATGAGCTACCATCTCAGCATTCCCCAGGGGCAGAGCCTGCATGGAAGGCCGGGGGATTGAACTCTTGGCCCCTGCACCTGCTTGCAGGCACTTTAATCTGCTGAGGTTTTGGCTGGCTCAGCCAAGAAAATATTAATTATAAATCACTTTAGCAATTCTGAAAGTTATTTCAGCAATATACTTAATCATTTGGACCCACATCAATCATGTGTGAGTAATCATTAGCAATGGCAAGCTTAGGAATTTTTAAACTTGCTCCTGATGTTCTCTCTGGAATGGTAGTAGCATTATAAAATGGAGTATACTAGCTGGGCATGGTGGTGCATACCTGTAATCCCAACCCTGGAGAGCCTGAGGAAAGCCCAGCCTGAGCTACATAACTGAGTTCAAGCCTCTGTCTCAAAAAAAGAAAGAAAAGAGTGGAGTATGCTTTCTCATTCAGTCATCTGTAATAATAAAGAGGTTCGGGAGTTTTCATAAGGATAACTCTAGAACTGCAGCATGTTGGCCTCCTCCACTAAATATAGAACTTATTTCTGGAATTTTAAGGGGCCTTGACTAAAGCAAAAGCTTCACTGGCAACAGGATGAAGCAAGACTGTGATATCCAAACAGCTGTTACACATAGCTGTTTGGGTATCATTGGAGACCATTGTATCTGCTTAATCAACTTCTTAGGTGACCAGTAGCTTATGTTTAGTTTTTGTTTGTTTGTTTGTTTTGTATCAAGAAATGAACTCAGGATCTTCTGCTTGACAGCACGTCTGCTGCTGAGCCATAACCCTGGCCTTAGTAGCTTGTGCTTAATATTCGATGTATAACTCTTGATTTGGCTAACTCCTGGTTGATTAATGAGTCAGTTAACAGATTGGAAGTGCCTCTAAAATCTGGTCTTCCAACTGGCATCATTAAAGTTCTTCTACACTTCTTTTGCACTGCTTCCTATTCTTCCAGATAAAGCAACTACAGTCCAACTACTATGTAATATTCAAACCCATAAATTGATGTAACCTCAGAGTTGGGATCATCTCCCTCCGTGGTTTCTTTTTTCTTTTCCTGAGACACTGTCTCACTATGTACTTCAGGTGGTCTCATTCTCATAGCGATCCTCCCCAAGTGCTTAGTACCACTCACAATATCATCAAGCAAAATGTAATATTTAAGAAGTAATCTAACCAAGAAAGTGAAAAATCTCCACAATAAAAACTACACTACTCAAAAGGAAGATTAAAGAGGACATCAGAAAAGGAAAGATATTCCTTGCTGCGGGATAGGCAGAATTAATATAGTGAAAATGGCCATACTTCCAAAACTGGCATATACATTTAACACAATTCCAAACAAATGCCAATAGCATTTTTCACAGAAGTAGAGAAAACAATCCTAAAATTCATATGGAACCAGAAGAGATCCAGAATAGCAAAAGAAATCCTGGGCAATAAAGGTAAAGCAAGGGGCCGGGGAAATGGCTCAGTGGAATAAGGGCTTGCTTGACAAGCACAATGGCCTGAGTTCAATCCCCGGTTACACACACACACAAAT
>PVKA01042284.1:0-17488 GCA_004027165.1 Ctenomys sociabilis | reverse complement strand
ATTACCAGTTATACTAGATCATGATACCTTAGTTAATAGATTTGTATTTTATCTGCTAGGAATTTTAAACTTTCACTTAAGTTAAACCACTGTAATTTTCTGTGGCCACATCACCAAGGTCATTCCTCAAGCTTCTCTAGAGTAACTTGTATTCCCGTTTAACTAGTTTGCCTTCCTCTTCTTTACTCTTAAAGCAATAGCACCATCCTATGGCCGAACTTAAAATTTTCCTTCACATTGATAAAACTTGTCATACAATTAACATTCCCAGTGACCCTTTAGCAGACTGCTAACGTTTTGGAAGCCCTTAGTTTAATGTTTTCAAATATATACAAGGCACAGAATTAGAAGGAAACCAACTATACAGAAATTACAGGGGAAAACAATGATACGGAAATACTGTAGCCAAGTGTCCATGGTCTACAACTGGAAAACCCTAACAGTAGACTGGGAACATGAAATTATGATCCCTCTAGCAGCAACTCCTCTCTTGCATTCTTGTAATTAAGAATCAATAGTCCAGGCGAGTTCATATACAGGATTCAAAAATTACATAATGATTTGTGCTTCTTCCCTATGAATATTTATGTTTTATAAAAAACAAAAGGTTATTGGAAACAGATGGAAAGTTTCTATGCAACAAAAGTTGTCTGTAGTGTAAAAAATACTGGGTTTGCATCAAAATTCCTTAGGTACTTGAAATTTTGATACTCTTCCTAAGAAGATAAGATAAACTTCACAGCCCCCGAGAAGGTGGTCTTGAGATATTTTAGGGCTTGCCCTGAATGTTTTAATGAGGTCTAAAATGTGAGGCAAGCTGGACAATTCATGCTTTTATTTGGCCCTGATGGTTAAATTCTGCTCCAGATGCTAAAGAATTAAATTCCCTCACGCACTAATGAAGTAGCCCGAGTTACCGCTAGGGGGCACTGTGAGTATTTTATTGTCACTCTGGTGAGGACAGCTATTGTACTGCAAGCCCAGGAAATGGGGACTCAAGGAAGAGGCTACAAGCGCAGAAAAGAAGGCAGTTGATATTGCAGACCTGTGGTTTTAGGTAAACAACAATAATAATGGCTTGCCAAATATTTCAGGCTCTACCATCTAACACTGGGACCTATGAGGACTGTCCTGTGGTTCCCAGCTCTTTTTTAATACGTGGGGATTTGTGCTTGTCTATGACTTATCAGCAGGAGTAACTTGGATCTCTTCTGGGCCAAGCATTTAATGTCCAGTGCCAAATCCTTCAGAGTGCTCTTCCCTTGGACATAAGGACCAACAGTATTCAAGGGGATAGATACTCTGCCTGGGACGTAGTTCCTCTGACCCACAGTGGATCATGTAATATTATTAAGAAATCTCATCTGAAATAATAGATATTTGGGAATTATTCGTTGCTGTAGTTTAAAATAATCAACCACCAAACCTGTTTAAATTCGTTGAGAGCCAGGAGAGGTCACATAACAAGGACACCAAGTCTCAGCATACTTTCAGAATCCAGGGCACATGCATGTATTCCCAGCATTCACTTGGGAGACTAAGGCAGGATTCCAAGTTCATGATCAGGGTTTGGAACACAGTGAAAAACTGACAAAATCTCTTAAAATTAATACCCCAAAAATAAACTTTTAGACAGGGTCTCACTCTGTAGTTCAGGCTGGCCTTAAACTCACTATGCAACTTAAAATTATGTAATTATGACCTCAAACTCATGGCAATCCTCCTGCCTTGCTCTTCTGAGCACTGGATATATAGATGTGTGGCTAATGTCCAAACTTAGTAATGTAGCTGTATGAAAACTCCACACACAAAAATCAATAGCATTTCTATATACTAAAATTGAATCAACTGAGAAAGAAATTAGGGGGGAAATACCATGTACACTAGCATCAAGAAAAATCAAATATGAATTACTCTGACTAGAGAAATGAGAGTTCTACACAAAAACTGCAACACCCTGAAAAAAGGAAATCAAAGAGAACATCAGAAAATGCAAAGACATCCCATTTCTGGATAGGCAGAATCCATATGCTAGTCAAAATGGCCATACTTTGTGATAGGTTCTGGCCCAAGTATGAGCCACTAAATTATCATGGCCCTGATTCAACATGGCTTACCCCCAGAAACCACAGCTTATCTTCCTAATGACCACTTCCTCCTTCTTCTCCACCCAAGTCCTAGATACCTCTCTCTCTGTCTCTCTGTCTCTCTCTCTCTCTGTGTCTCTCTCTCTCCCTCCCTCTCTCTGTCTCACATACACACACACACACACACACACACACACACACAGTCCCCAGTCAGCTCCTTATGTGTCACTGAACCACTGAACCTGCCCCTCCAACTCTGCTCCTGTCAAAAGTCCATAAAATCTCAGCCATCCTTTCTCAGGTCAGAGGACCCCCCCCCATTTCCCTCAGATCCTATCCGTGTCCTCAGAATCAATAAAGATCCCCTCCCTTTCTTTTACTTCTGCTTCTCTGCTGAACCAAAAAACCTAACACTTTGACAATTAATATCTTAATTTAATGCATTCACAGTCAAAACACCAACAGCGTTCTTCATATAACTGGAGAAAATAATTCTAAAATTCATATGGAACTAGAAGAGACCAAGAATAGCAAAAGCATTCCTGATTACGTGAACAAGACAAGAGGCATCACAATTCCAGATTTTAAGTTTTAACACAAAGCTACAGTGATAAAAATGTCATAATACTGGCACAAAAACTGACATGAGCACCAATAGAACAAAAGAGAGGACACAGAAACAATTCAACTACATTCAACTATTTGATCTTTGACAAAAGGGACCAAAATATCCTAGAGGAAAGATAGCATCTTTAATATATAATGATGGGAATACTGGTTATCCACATGCAGAAGATTGAATCTAAGCCCATATTGTTCACATGTACTAAACTAAAATCAAAATGGATCAAAGATTTAAATGTTGACCAAAAACAACCCTTGGGAGGCAAAATAAGTAAAACTCTTGAAGCCATTAGTGTAGGAAAGGACTTTCTGAATAGAACCTGTTATGAAAGAAATAACATCAAGCATCAACTAATGGGATTGTATCGAAAGCTTCTGCACAGTGAAAGAAACAACCAACAGGGACAAAATACAACCTACAGAATGCACGAAAACTTTTGCCACCTATTCCTCAGACAGAGGACTAAAATATGGACATGCAAAGTACTCCAAAAATTACCCCACTCAAAAAAGGAGCCAATCAAAAACTGCACAAATAAAATGAATAGGCAGTTTTCAAAAGAAGTACAAATGGCCAGTACATACATTTAAAATGTTCAATATCACTGGTAATTTGACAAATGGAAATTAAAGCAACTCTGAAATCCTACCGTACTGCAGAAAAGGCTGCCATCACTGGCCACATACCTCAGCTGATTAAAGTTCCTGCTTAGGCAGATGCAGGGACTGGGGTTCAATCCTCCATATGTGGGACCCACCACCAGGTCACGCTGAGTGACAATTGAGACTGGGCATGGTGGCACGTGCCTATAATCCCAGAGCTTGGGAGGCTGAAAACAGTAGGCTCACTACGAGTCCAATCTATGTAATAGACCTTGTAGTCCCTGTACCAAATACATAAAAGAGAAAAAAAAAAAAAAAAAAAAAAAAAAAAAAAAAAAAAAGAAGTCTGTCATCAAGGGTGCAAAGAAAAAGGAAACCTTGTACACTGTTGACGTGAACGTAAAACTAGTACAACTACTATGGAATTAGTGTGGAGATTCTGCAAGGAATTTATGGGTTCCATTTTATCCTACTATTCCTATTTTAGGTACCTTGCCCATTTTTTGATTGGGTCTTCTATGGGGGGGCCAATTTTTAGAGTACTTCTGACATAGAAGTTTGTTTTTTTGTTATTGTTTTGTTTACCAGTAGCCATAAAAGAAGGCTGGGTAGTTGTAGCCTTAAAGTAGGCTAAAATCTCAGACTCTCACAGCTTTTAGGAATTTAAAGAATGATAAAGTCAAAACAAAAAAGACAACGTAAAAATTGGTAGAGAATGAGAGAAAATTACACACCACCTCACATGATCAAACTGCATTGATCATGGGGGATAGCTCTTTACAGAGGAAGGCATTTATATAGAAAAAGCATGGAATTACAAAAATAATTCACATTTTTACTACTGATAGGATTTTTCACTATTTAGGCAAGTTGTCTTGGTTACTTTTTTCACTACTGAGACAAAGTACCTACACCCAAATTTAAAGGAGAACAGGTTTAGTTAGCTCAGTCTGTAGATGGTTCAGTGGATAACCAGCAGGCTCCAAGACAGGATGGCATGGCAGAGGGGCATCGGAGAGTAGAAGTAGTTCATGGTAGGTAGAAGGTAACAAGCAGGAAGTTGTGGGGATCTGTTGGTATAGATATGATCTGTTGTACCTGGGGAGAAACAGCAGTAAGAATGAGAAAAAGGTAGACAGGAAGACAAGATCTGGATCAGATGATGACTCATTTGCCTGGTTTGCAAGATAACCCTCCAAGTAAAAATATGGATGTTTATTCATACCTCTGCAAAGTTAATAACATGTGATACAAGGTTGGTTAGTGACTAATAGCTGACATTAATCGGTCAGGATGCTTATCTCAGGACTGACATAACTTGTCTGCTTCTGTCCACTTACACACATTTGACCAATTTTCTAGCTTCCATGGTTACCAGCAGAAAGTAATAAGCAATAACCCTCTTTATGTTGCTGAAATTTTACCCAGGATACCCACCCTTAGGACAGGTAGCACTCACAACCTTAATACGAGAATCAGATCCTGGATTCAGCATCATGCATCTTAGATCCAGACGCCTCTCAAAAGCCCCACCTATGACTGCATAAGGCTTTGTGGGGGACATCTAGGTACAAGCCATAACAGCAAGGACATTCTGCAGTTGTCAAAGTGTCACCTCAAAGATAAATTTTTAGTCTTAAGGAAAGAAACAAAGCAGAAAGATCAAGCAGTGACCACTTAAAGTTTAATAATTATAAGATAACCATCCATTGTGTGTGTTATAGTTTGTGTCTAGGTATCCCCCCAAGTCTCATGCAGTCACTGGGAAAGCTTCTAGAGTTTGTGATTAATTCATGATCCAAAGCAGGGGTTGTGGGTGTGAGTTCTACACCTGCCCTAAGATGGGTGCTCTGCATAAGGAAGGGAGAGAAGCTTGCTGCAGCCACTGCCCCTGCCTTTGCTCTTTGCTATTTTCTGTTGTTATGAAAGGCTGCCCTGTTCTTTGTGCCACTCTGCCTTGGACCCAGCTGAGTATGGACTGAAAACTTCAAAAGCTGTGAGCTAAATAAACCTTTCCTTCCTTATTTTGGAATGTTGGGTGTTTTGTTCCAGCAATGAGAGAAAAGTAACTGACACAATATGCACTTTAATGTAATGCAATAAAGTATATAGCATCTATATAAAAATTCTTCAATATAAGTTAACCTTTGTAGTTGACCGATACAAACTCTATGCTTAAAAAATCGATTGCAAGGTAAAGTAACCAAATTTTTCCTATGATTGAGAGTATGTCATCTCAAGAAACCTTGGTTCCAGGCAAACCAGACTGACTGATGATACTGTTCTAAATTTAAGTTTCTTTCTTCTCAATTCTAATAGATATTTTCATCATTCCTTTGAAAGTAATTCCAGAATAACAAATTAAATATATAATGAGATAGTGGCTTCAAAACAAGTCAACATACTAATGCTAGTTTTGATTAATAGGATTCTAATTCAGTGGGTAAATAATTTATGCTTCTTTATATTATTCCTTGTGTTATTCCTTCCTGGATATATAATTTCCACAATTCTTCTGAAATTTAGGTTTATTTCTTACATCAACTCTGATGCAGATAAAAATATTTTGGTATCTATAAGATGATTCTACTAAATATAATATCCAACTGGACAGTTTCTTTTTGTAATTATATTTTGTCTATTACACAAGAAACTGTTTAAAATGTCAGCCATAATCAACCAGATATCATAACTTTTGTAATCCTAAATTCTTATAAAAATACTTTCTGAAATGTTTTATCTTTATAGTAGTTTAATATGTCTGATTTTAGTGATATTTAATGTCCTTTTTTCTTAAGTCTGTAGCTAATATAATTTTTAATTGATTGGTTAGAGAGGGATCAAATTTTGATTTATATTTGAGTTTTTCACTTTCTACCACCCCACCTCTGGACGTATCCTCTTCTGGACATCTCCTGACCTTGAGAAGTAGGACCCAAACATTCTCATTTTCAAAGAACAAAGTGAACATCAAGTATCTGGATTTTTGATACCTGCATCATTATTACAATTGCCCTCTGAATTATTTATCGGTATTTATGAAAATGAAATAAATTACTATATTCAAGTATTGTATAATTATCTCAACCATCTGGAGAATAACCCAACAGTGAGTTTTCCATGCCTTCCAATTTATTATATTTTTAATTCAACTTTGGATATTCTAGTTCATCATCTTCACCATTCTGCCACAACTACAGCTAACTTTGGATATTCTAAATTGCTACCATACAATTCTTGTAAAAATATATATTTACCTGATACATAGCAATTGTCTATATTATAAGGTTCAGTGTGGCATTTCAATACATGTATATAATGCATAAAGATAAGATCAAGGTAAGTGACATAATTTTCATAATTCTATTCAGAGATAACATAGAATATCAGCTATCAGAGGTACTATCCTTGGAGATACATAAAACCATGGTTTATATGGCTGATAGTGGTATGAGCTAAGGAATTTCTGATTAAACTGTAAACCTTCTGAAAATAGGTATTGTGCCTGTCTTACTCAGCACTGTATCCTCAATGTCCCAGCAAAGAGCTTGGCATGCTCTAGATGCTAAATGAATATTTGCTGAATGAATGAAATGGAAGCCCTAGAGAGAAGATAATTTCATATGTAAATCTTGAAAATATTAGCAATAGACCATCATATTCGAATGACAATTTTAACTTAAAATACATGCTCCTTCAGGTAGCAGTCCCAGCTGTTAGGATGTCTTTCTCTTTAGCTATTCTGGGTGAAAAAGTTAAGATATTATTTTAAATCAGTATGTTACATTGAGAATAAGATATTTCTTTTTCATTTTATCTATTTAGCTTTACCAGCACATAGTATAGATTGCAAAAAGTCATGAACTATATACAAATTCCATAAACTTTTATAAACTTTAAGTAATTCAAACCTATCCTCAATTTACTACAGCCTAGAAAATGCTAAGAATCTTAGTGTTCTAAGATTTTTGGAATTTTATTTAACAATTATTCTTCACAATCAATCTAGAATAGACTCAAGTCAATATATTGAATTATGGAGATTTCCCATTTACTTTAAAGCCAAAATTAGAACTTTTTTTTTTTGTTGTTGTTTTTTGTTTTTACCAGCAATTGAACTCAGGCCCTTGTGCTTACCAAAGAGATGGCTCAGTGGCTTATTCCACTGAGCCATCTCCCCAGTCCCTAGAATGTTTTGAGAAGACAAGATGGTAGTATAGAGAGCCCATCCTAGTCTTCATCTTGGTCTGGGAAGTTTATATTTATAATCCTGTGGTAAATTATTATAATTACATCAAGTTAATTTTAATCTACCCCTTCCAAAGCAATTTATGGCAAGAAGCATATTTAAAGTTATGGGGAGCCAAGGGATCCTAAGTCCAGCCATGATGATGGTTATCTGGAACAAAGGTCTCAACCCAGGGCTGAATCCAGGTTTTATTTACTCATGAAAGAGGAGTGGCTTGAGGATGAATGACTGAGACTGGCAGAAAGTAGGTGAGTACTGTGGGCTGGGGTAGGTAGGAGACCTCTATTTACCTCTGCAATATGCACAGAAGGATATGAAGAGAGTAATCTGCATTACACAACTGAGATAGTATCTAATGTTTTGGGGTTTAGTGTTTCAACTATGATGTATAATCTTCCAAAGCCCCAATAAGTCATAGCCAGGACAGAGAGATGGTTCAGTGGAATAAGCGCTTCCCTGGCAAGTGCAAGGGCCTGAGTTCAATCCCTGGTTTGGCAAAAAAGAAGAAGAAGAAGAAGAAGAAGAAGAAGAAGAAGAAGAAGAAGAAGAAGAAGAAGAAGAAGAAGAAGAAGAAGAAGAAGAAGAAGAAGAAGTCATAGCCTCTATCTCAAGGCTCAATCCCAGCTGAAAGTGTGGAGCACTGGCTCTTCTTGACCTAGCTCATATTAAAGAGCAGCAGCAGGGGAGGAGGGTTATCAGGGAAACACACATGCCACCTTCAAAGACTACCACCAGCACCTAGCCTAGACCAATATGCATTGTTTAAAGCCAATTGAAGGGATAAGGAAAAGTTCTAGCCAGTTCTGTACCTACTGATACATGGAAATAGGGTCAGGCATGGCCAAAATGGAGACAATCATTCTTCTTTCAAGGAGAGCCACTCAAGCGGTCCTCCACAGTTCCCCCTTCTTTGTTTGGAAGAAGTTGCAGCAGAGTCAGTCATAGCTGTATGGTCTCTAGGTGTTACTGGGTTGAGAATCTTCCATGACATGCTTTAATGAGAAGGATTATAAACAAGAGAATGAGTACACCAATTTCAACATAAAACCAAAAGTGAGCCTTGAGCATTACACAATGCATTACACAACTGACATAGCCTTGAGCAAATGAATTCAGTGGTTTTTCTTATTGTTGTTGTTGTTGTTTTGATGGCATAGCAAACTTATCCCAATTTTTAACTTGAGTATCAAATGTGGCTGTCTGTTGTGACACTGACTCACTTTTCTCTGAAGATCATTTATATCCACAGTAATATTTTGTATTGCTTCTTGTATATGTTATTTTATCACTTCCTGTGGATGTAGATTTTTATCATATGCTAATGGGGTGATACAAAAGCAAGACATATTATAGTAACATTTTAAGCTTTTTGTAAACTTTTAAACTGATCTCCCATCTAAAGGATGGAGGTTTATAGAATGATCCCTTGGGTTTTTAACTTTATATTAATATTTCTCCGAATTTTCCTGCTGTCTCCAGAAATTCTTGTCCAATTGTCTACACAGTGAACAGTTAATACTGAATGAGCTAACATCACAGAGCCAATAACTTCACTGGCTATCAAAAACACCAAGGAGGGCCTGGGAGATGGCTCAGTGCAATAAGCGTTTCCCTGGAAAGCACAAGGGCCTGGGTTCAATCCCCGGTTCCACCAAAAATAAATAAATAAATAAATAAAAAGAAAACAATCAAACAAAAACACTAATTTCTTTTGGGGACCGGGGAGATGGCTCAGTGGAGTAAGCACTTTTCTGGCAAGTGCAAGGGCCTGAGTTCGATCCCCAGTTCCACAAAAAAAGCACCAAGGAAGGTATCCCTGCTATAATTAATCCAAGCATCCTCTTGGTTCAATTGATAAATCTTTTAGGTAATGTCTCTACCAAGAAAGAATGAAGTGAATAACACCCTGGCTCAGTTAGATTGACTGGAAGCCAAGCTCTAGGCATCCTGTTCATGATCACCACTGTGGAGTTATTGGAAGGATGTTCAGGCATGATACAATGGGTCAGCTAACAATTAGTACATGAGAGTATATTTTGTTGTTTTAATAGTACCTAAGGACCATAATCATGTACACTTATTCTTATATATCTATGTCCTTGTAATACCACTTTGACTTTTCCTCCAACTATCAGCTGCAGATGCCCAGTCTACAGGAATCCACCATGAAAAGGTCGGGCTACATTCTACAAAGTATGTTGTATAGACCCAGTTTTCTCATTGATTATAAGTCTGGAAATGGGAGGACTGAGGCCTCTAACTGACCGTGCAACATTGGACAAGATCTCTGAAGTCATGATATAGTCAGGAAAGTCTGAAAAGGAAATCTCATGCCAATCTTGATCCCTTCCTAGAAGGAATCCTCTGGGGGGACCAATGCACAAAGTAATAATTTAAGTCCATGGTGTGGATCCCTGCAAGTCTGCCAAGGGCTGATTTGCAAGGGCCCAAATCACCTTCCTTGAAATGAGGGGCATGAGCTTCTGAAATACAGGTAGGAATGGTAAGCTTAAAATCTCTTACAAGGTTGTCATCAGAGAGGACAGAATTTAAAGTGAGGCAATGATATAATTCAGCTATAAAAAAACCTGTAAATATAATTTCATGTATGCACCTTGTACAATACCAAAACGTTATGAAAATAGTTTGCAATGTATTAATTCATCGACTCTGTAAGGTTAAGGTGTCTTGAAACTGTCTGATTGACATTTGTATTTTAATAAAATAAAAATAAATGGAAAAAAAAATAAATAAAGTGAGGCAAATTGTCCTGTAGACAGTTGTACTTTCCAAGTCTGATCTTCAGCCAATATGCAAAGGCTAGCATCTTGGTGTAGATGGGCTATGCACAAAGGAAAATATATGGCTGAGGGGATAGCACAGTAGAATAAGTGCTTGCATGGCAGGGGTCCTGAGTTCAATCCCTGGTACCACAAAAAAAAAAAAAAAATATAAAATGAGATGGAACATTAAGCTTAGTCTGTTCTTGTAAATATATTAGAATTTGTAGACCAGGCAGAAATCTATCTATCTGTCTGTCTGTCTGTCTGTCTGTCTGTCTGTCTGTCTGTCTGTCTGTCTGTCTGTCTATAGTGCTTTCTATATAGAGGAAAAAACCTCTGGGGGTCTGTCCACCTATGTAGGAGGTTTAACAAAGGAAGGATTAGGTATGTAGACCCAATACACTTCTCTCTGAACACAGAAATACATAAAGAAACTGCTATAAGATTAGATATTACAAGAAGATTTTCAGGTGATTGAACCAAACCATGGCTATTAACTAGATGGCTTATGGGATGATAAGCCTTCCTGCTTCAGGCCTTCCCAGGAAGGTGAGTGATGTGCTGTTAGGGTCATTGATTGAGATCTCTGCAGAGAGCTTGATGTGTTGTGTAGGTGGATTCGATTCTGGCCAAAGAACCACTCTGATGGTTGTAATCTCTCTCAGTTTTCTATGGAAATACAAGCATAACCTTGGCGCCAATTTAGAAATGATGCCAGACCATTCTAAACACCTGTTTGAAGGTCACACCAAGCAGATTCAGAAATTAAAACATATGTAGTAAAATTATGACTCTCCCTTTCTTTTGTTTCATAAGTTGATTTTTTAGTTAAAGACAAGTGTGTTCAATTATGATTTGACCTTGGGAATTGGGTGTCTCTATAACATGTTTTATCTTCCAGTTATCAAGAAAACCCTAAAAAAAGAAGAAAAGAAAACTGAAAATTTTTACTAATGTAGTCAAGACCAATATCAGGTATTAATGTTTGTAACATTAAGTTAACAAAGTCTGATATGCAATGTTGTAAAATATGTTGATTTTGTTTACCTGAGCACATGTGAGCAGATATCTACAAAAGCATGAATATATTTAGGTTTGTTAAAAGAGGATATATGGGTAATAAACATTCACCATGACTGGTTGGGTCTAAGACCTCTGAGATTATAGCTCTGCTGAGGAATATGTCTACAAATGAGCTGACAAATAGGACACGACATCATGATTTGCCTAGTTTGTGCTCTGATAATTTTACACTCCTTTTGCAAAGGTTAAGAATTTTGAAAGACAAATTTATGGAAACAAGAAATGGAAACTTTATCAAAAATGGAAACCAGATTTACAGTAGCACCTGTATTATAATTAGCTGATGACAACAAATCTGGGAGATTACAATGGTATCCAACGTGCTCAAGGAAGAATGGAACAGTTCTACTTTATACAGCTCCTAGCAATTTTAAAGAGTTGCAATAAAGTAGGTTTGAGATGATTTGATTGCAGTTGTTCTGGTACTAATGTTGGTAAAATCCTTAACTTTCCCTGCAGAGTACTAATAGCCTTCATTATAAATACAATTTTATATCTATTTTGTTTAATTAAATGCACAATTGTTAGAGTCCAGCCCTGAAAGTTTTTAGCTAAGCCTTTGCTTTCTTGATATTCCACCTTAGCCATCACCCACCTTTGAGGCTCAGAAGTAACTAAGAAGTGTACCATTCTTTTATGAGGTTTATGCACCATAGATTGACAAGAAGGGTTGCAATGACCAGTGTTATAGAGCCTCTGTGTCCATCATGCCCAATATAAGGAAGTGGAGTGAACTCTGTGAAACAGACTGAAGGGAACTTATCAAAGCAGTGGAGGCACAACTGAGTTCCATGATGTTACAGTACAGGTTCTCCTATGTCCTCAGTCTTCACTGACCTTGAAAGGCTAGGGCCAGAATGTTGGCTGACCTTGCAGCCTTTCTTTTTCTCCAATATTTGATCAGCAAACTTAGATTGTTAACCCTCCAGAAGAGAAGCTTTTTATTACCCTGAAACATATGCAGTTCGGTTTACCCACACTATTTGTCTAAATATCAGAAACCGTAGGCATAACATGGAACAGATATTTCCATCAAGTATTGAGATATTAAACTCTAAGTCCTTCCAGAATATGAAGAAAAAAAATTTTAAATAGGAATTAACACTTACATATATTTACATAGATATTTAGAAATCTTTCCATATACAGCATTGTAGCAGAAAAAAGAAAAAAAAAAACACAGAAAAAAATATATAATAGTTAAGATAACTATACTACTAATTTATCTTAGTTGACTGAAAAAAAGGTTTATGCTAATATTGATATTGCTTGGACAAGTAAGCGCTGATATCTTGTACTCTTGAATAACTAGATTAAAGATATCAACACATGGCATTTTTTGAAGAAAACCAAAAGCAGCGGAGGTGGGTGTAGTCAGCCAAGTAAGTGGCCTTGATTGGCCCTTTATTATGGTGACATCAGCTCCCATATCCTCAATTCAGTAAAAGATTTCTCATTAAACTTATGCTATAGGACAAGGAGATAGCTTGGTAGTGTAAGCGTCTGCCTAGCAAGACTAACAGCCTGGGTTTGATCCCTAGTACTCATGCTGTGCCAGCCCGACTAAGAATCCAAGCCATATGAGCTGCACAGTGAGATCCTATACCAAATAAATAAATACATTTTTAGGAAGATTGAAAAAAAAAAAAAAAAAACAAAACAGAGCCATCCAGTTAGCGCAGCAGACTGAAGTGCCTGCTTAGAGAGATGCAGAGACAGTGTTTGATCCCTGGTGTGACATGTCAGCCCCACCCCCCAGGGCATGCCAAGATAGGCAATGAGACTGGGTGTGGTGGTATGCCCTGCAGGCTGAAATCAGGAAGATCACTATGAGTGTGATCTGTGTAGTGAGACCCTGTAGACCTTGTACTAAATACATAAAAAATAAATAAATAGGGCTGGGGAGATGGCTCAGTAGATTAAGCACTTGCCTTATTCTATGGGGGCCTGAGTTCAATCCCCAGTTCTGCCAAAATAATAATAATAATAATAATAATAATTATTATTATTATTATTATTATTATTATTATTAACAAAGTGTTGGGATATAGCCTGTACCATGAGTACAGAAGCCTTGGCAGTAGAACCAATATTTTAGAATGCATGAACATAAGCAGATAATATAATTTTTTATATGAAGCACAAGGATAAAGCTCTTTTAAATTCATTACTGGCATTCTTCTATGCTACTTGACAAATGAGCATTTTAGCTGTAATGCTGTGAAAAATCTGCTTATTTATAGCTTCTTTTAGTCTTGTTACAAAGTGGTTGTAAATTTCTCTAGGACCCTGGTGTACCTAGTGAAGTATGTTTTAGGTGTGCCATCCTCTGGGACAGAATTCGATGCATGGTGTAGCAGCTCTTTACACTGCACGAAAAGAAGGGTTGGGGCCTGGACCTGAGCATTTAAGTCAGCATATTGGCCCAAGCCAGATAACATTTTGCCATCTTGAGCAATCTGTGTCTGTTCTGAGTATTATTAATTGTGATTCAAAATGTAGGAACTGCATGGGGGACAAGCATGTACAAGCAAGGTGAGTCATATACATGTACAGGGATGAAACTCCCAACCTGAAAGATACCTGGGCCAAGTTCATGTTCTTTAAAACCAAAGGATGAATTTTAGGAACAACAAGTTTAAGAGAGGAATGTATCTATTTGGGAAAAAAAAAGCTCCTAACCGAGAAGACAGAAGGGGGACCCAAGTGGTTTGCCTCCAAGGCTGTGTCTTTAGGGATATTTTAGAGTAAAACTATGGGGTGAGGTGGGTCTAAGGTGAGAACATGGCAACTCGTTTAGGGGGCATGAGGTGGGCCAAAACTATGGTCAACCAATGAGATTACAAGCACAATCGCTCAGGTAAAACTGATCAACTCCTGGACTGAATAGGCAAGTGAGTCATGTAGCAAGCAGGCATGAATACAGAACTGGGGCTTTTCTGTTGGGGGCTGGTTTAATGACTTCCAGGTGTCCTTAAGGTGAAAGATTCATTTAGAGTCTTTCCAGCCCACAGCAGGAGTCTGTTTCTCCCAGAGTTACAAAGTCATCTTGTCTTCCATGCCATCTCCTTGAGGGCCTAGCCTGTCTGCCTGCCTATATTTCTATCTAACTCCACTGCCTGCAACATCACCTAGCACCATTTGAAAACCTTCAATTATGTTATCCAAACAAGCAAGTGTATAAGGAGCTTGGGCTCCACTGTGTAGTGCGCTCTGCCTCAAGTCTCATAAAAGCAAAAGTTCAAAGCTCTCTTCAGCTCACTGTACTCTGGCTTTTCTGCAAGTGGGAAAGGAGGAGGGAGCTGTTACTGAACTGACTGGCATAGGGGAGAAAAGGACTGTGGGAAGCACAAGCTCTGAGGCATGATCTTCCAAACTGGGTGTGGAGGATGAAGCTGAGTGTGAACTGGAAAAGTTTTGCATTTCTTTATGAATATCTTGCAAAGGTGAATTTACTGGACTATCTTCACTTTTTAAACAAGCTTCCTTTTTCTCCAGCAGCCCATTTGAAGGTGCGCATTACTAAGACAGTGATCTGATTCTTTTGTTAAGCTTACATCAGAGTCCTTTTCTCTTTCAATTACCTTGTTCATAGGCATTTTGTTAGCACATTTCCTTAGCTGATCTGCATTTCTTGCTGGGTTATGTTGCAAGAATGAGATAGCCACCTTTACCAGGTTATATGTGGCTACAGTTTGAGGCTAGATTTTCATATTTTGGGTTTGGCTACTGTATTGGTCACTGTTTTATTTAGAAGAACAGATATAATATGAGGAACAGATATTAACACAAGACATACAATATATAAGGAATTACAAGATTGGCGCCCTACAACTCCCCAGAGCCCCTAACCCCAAGCCTGCCCAGCAAATGAGAATTTTTGTGACTCTCCCAGCACCTGATCCATGCAAGCCCAGTTTGGTGAGTGTGTGGGAGAACTTTCGGCTTCTCTGCCCGCGCCACACCATCCAGATCACACCCCAGAACAGCAAGTCCCCAGAGCCCGTGTCCTCAAGCCCGCACAGCGAGTGAGAATTTTTGTGATTCTTCAGGCAACTGATCCACCCACTCCTGGCCTGGTGAGTGTGTGGGAGAGTTTCAGCGCTCCCCAGTGCTCCCTGGGCCAGGGACACAACAAATGGGAACCACAGGTGCACAGTTGTACCAGAAGGTTTGCAGCAAAAAGGAACTGAACGCAACAGCTAGATCTACGCCAGGCATAACTGGACAACCTCAAACTTAATAGACGGGCACCCAAATGTCATTATGCACTAAGGTTATAACTGCACCAAAGCTCTACATCAAAGGTCAGAGGTCAGTGCTATACAAAAAGACAAAGACAAGGAGCAAAATGCAATCTCAGGCCTTGAGCCTACCAATAATTGCAGACACTAGCTCAGCTGAAATGAATGAATTAACAGCACTGGAAGCGAAGACACAACAGCAGAAAGGTATAGAAGAACTCAGACCAGAATTAATGCCTGAAATGAAAAGAAAAACTTTTTCAATACACAGCATCTGAAGTAATGAATCAAATCCAGAAGTGTATGAGGGAAACCCAATGTCCACCCAGAACAAGTGCAGAGAACAATATTTCAACAGAAAAACATGAATTAACACCACTGCAATCAAAGAAACAACAGCAGAAAGGTAAAGAGGAACTCAGAGCAGAAATAATTTCTGAAATGAAAAAAGAATTCTTTGAAATCATAGCATCTGAAGTAGAGAATCAATTATGGAAATGTATAGAAGAAACACAATTTGGAAAAAACTCTGCAGTAAAAGAATTAATAGCTACCTCTAAAGAAGACATTGATAAAAAAAAAATAGAGATAAATATGACAGATTCCTGGAATGAGCAATACAGAAAAGAAATAGATAGCATGAAGCAGAGTCAAAAAGATATAGAACTTAAAATCTCAGTCACAAGTCTACAAAACAGTTTGAGTGAAAGTGAAGATGGAGTTTCAGATCTTGAAGATGTCGGTGCAGCTAGTGAAAAGGTGAGAAAGGATTTTTTAAAAACAATGAAGATGCAGGAAAAATAAACCATCACCTGCAAGATGATGCCAAGATAAACAATGTGAGATCGATACGCATTGATAAGAATGAAAGAGCCAATACAAATGATATAAAAAAAAATATGGGCAGATGTAATAGCAGAAAACTACCCAAATATGAGAAAATAATCCAACATTCAGGTAACTGAAGCATATAGAATACCAAATAACATCAACCTAACTAAAAACACACTGATACATGTAATAGTCAAGATCTTAGAAATCCAACAGAAGAATAATATACTGAAAACTTCTAGAGAAAAGAAGCAAATCACATTGAAAGGAACACCTGAGTTCTCTACACAAAGAATGAAGGCAATGAGAGCATGGAGCAGAGTTCTTCAAGTCCTATATGAAAACAAATTCCCTCCCAGAATACTATACCCTGCAAAACTCTCTTTCTTTTTTTTTTTTTCAGTGAATTTTTTTCCATTTATTTTTATTTTATTAAAATACAAATCTCAATCAGACAGTTTCAAGACATCTTAACCATACAGAGTCGATGAATTAATACATTGCAAACTGTTTTCATAACGTTTTGGTATTGTACAAGGTGCATACATGATACTATATTTACAGGTTTTTTTATAGCTGAATTATATCAAAAATTCAATAATTATTTACCTAGTGGATGACCATAGCACTAAAAGCTGACATAATATCCTGTACAACCACCATTAGTGCAGATCTTGCCTATCATAGAATTATGTAGAAGAATAGCGTTATCTATCCCAACTGTACTGTCTATACACACACATAATGATTTTTTCTTTCTACAACCCTTCGTTTGTCTACACCTATCAAAAGTGGGCACTCCATTGTCATTCAACTAACTTAGGTGCTTGAACTCGACACCACAATCCAACACAGTCCAGCATTCTGCAACCATAGGGAGTTATTCAAAGAAATTGTCGACCATATCCATTTACAGCTCAGCTTAATATTATGGGCTCACGATGTATACTTCATTTTTATACTTTTATACTTTTCTGCTGGATG
>PVKA01042283.1:0-17498 GCA_004027165.1 Ctenomys sociabilis | reverse complement strand
CATTGAATTGTAGATATTGTTGAATATCTTATTTAATTTCTTCTGTGACCCATTGATTGCGGAGTAGGGTGTTGTTTAGTTTCTATGAATTTAGGGGGTTTTTCTGGTTTTTTTTTTTTTTTTGTCATTTATTTCCAGTTTCATTGCACTGTGGTCAGATAATATGCATGGGATAATTTCTATTTTCTTGCATATACTTAGGCATGACCTCTGGACTAGTATGTGGTCTATGTTGGAAAATGACCCATATACAGCTGAAAAAAATGTGTATTCAGCTGTGGTTGGATGGAACACTCTGTATATGTCCACCAGGTCCATTTGTTCCAAGCTCTGGTTCAGTTCCATTACTTCCCTTGCTAATTTTTTTTTGTCTGGTTGATCTATCTTTTTGAGATAAGGGTGTGTTAAGGTCTCCTGTTAAGATTGTGTTCTTCGACGTTAAGTTTTTCATGTTCATTAAGATTTGTCTTACATAGTTGGCTGCTCCTGTGTTTGGTGCATATATATTTATGAGTGTTACCTCTTGCTCTTGAATTTTTCCCCTGACCAAAATATAGTGACCTTCTTTGTGTCGTTTGCTCATTCTTGGTTTGAAGTTGGAGACTGTCTGAGAACAGAATTGCTACTCCTGCTTTTTTCTGAAGTGCTGGGGCATGTAGTATTGTTTTCCATCCTTTGACTTTAAGCCTATGAATGTCCTTTTGAGTTAAGTGTGTTTTTTGTATACAGCATATTGCTGGGTTTTGTTTCCTAATCCACTGTGTCAGTCTATTTCTCTTAATTGGAGAATTGAGTCCGTTTACATTGATGGTTATAATTGAAATGTGCTGACTTATGTTTGTCTTGATATTTACCTGGTTTTGTTTTCTCCTTTGTAACCTGTGTTTAATTGTCTGTCCTGTTTAGTGGGTTCCTTCCATTGTCATTCATGGAGTTCCAGTCATTGTGGTCTCTCTCTAGAACATCTTTCAGCAGCCTGTGAAAGGATGGCTTTGTCATCATGAAATTGTTTATTTGTTCTTTGTCGTGGAAGTATTTCACTTCTCCATCAATCTTGAAAGCGAGTTTTGCAGGGTATAGTAGTCTGGGGTAGAATTTGTTTTCGTGTAGGATTTGAAAAATTCTGCTCCATGCTGTCCTTGCCTTCATTGTTTGTGTAGAGAAGTCGGCTGTAATTCTGATGGATTTTCCTTTGATTGTGAGCTGCTTCTCTCTAGCAGCTTTCAGTATGTTATTTTTGTGTTGGATTTCTGGGATCTTAACTATTATATGTCTCAGTGTGTTTCTACTTGTGTTGAAGTTATTTGGTGTTCTGTATGCTTCAGCAACCTGAATGTTGGATTGTTTTCTTATATTTGGGAAGTTTTCTGTCATTACTTCTCCCCAAATTTTTTTATGTCATTTGTATTGACTCCTTTATTCTCGTTGATACCAATTATTCTCACATTGTTCATCCTGGTGTCATATTGCAGGTGATGGATTATTTTTCCTGCATTCTCATTGTTTTTAAGAGATCTTTTCTCATCTTTTCACTAGCTGCACCGTCATCTTCAAGATCTGAAACTCTGTCTTCGCTTTCACTCAAACGGTTTTGTGGACTCATGATTGATATTTTTAGTTGTTCTATATCTCTTTGACTGTGTCTCCTGCATTCTATTTCTTTTTCTGTATTGCTCATTCAAGGAATCCATCATATTTCTGATCTCCTCAATTTTTTAATCCATGTCTTCTTTATAGGTAGTTATTGATTCTTTTTCTGCAGTGTTTCTTCTGAGTTGGATTTCCTCTTTATATTTCTGGACTTGTTTCTGTATTTCAGATGCTATGATTTCAAAGAATTTTTTTTTCAAATAATTCTTTTTTGATATCTGAAATTATTTCTGCTTTGAGTTCCTCACGACCTTTCTGCTGTTGTGTCTTCACTCCAGATGCTGTTAATTCATATGTTTCAGCTGGAATTGTGCTCTCTGCACTTGTTCTGGGTGACCATTGTTTTTCCTTCCAATGTTTCTGGAATTGTTTCTTTATTTCAGATATCATGTATTCAGATATTTCTTTTTTAATTTGAGGAATTACTTCTCATTTTATTTCCTCTATACCTTCCTGTATTGTTCCTTTGCTGCTGTATCTGTTAATTCATTCATTGCAACTGAGCTAGTGTCCTCTGCCCTTACTTGTGGACTCGAGGTCTGGGATTGCATTTTTCCCCTTGTCTACCTTTGCCCCTTGGTGTAGAGCTTTGGTGCAGCTATAACTTTAGCTTGTTATGAGATTCGGGTGCCAGTCTATTAAGTTTGAGATTATCCAGGTATGCCTATCCTGGATCTAGCTGTTGTGTTCAGTTCCTTTTTTGCTACAGCTCCTGTGGTTCCCCTCTGTTGGTTCCCTGGTCAGCCGAGCACGAACCGAACTGGGATGCAGAGCAAGTAATGAAAATTCCCACTGTCTTGGCTGGCTTTGGGGCGAGAATCTGGAAAATTGCCGGAGTCAGCCTTCCTGTATCAGGCAGGTCGCTCTCTAGGTGCGGAGGCCTGGGCTTTGGTGTGTCTCCTTGGCTCCCAAAAGGTTAGTGGGATGATCTTATTCACCGGGTAGGGTGTACTGGGTCAGCCAGCCTGTGCTGGGTCCTGGTCTACAGGTTGGAACCAAGAAGGCTGGGAAACGTCCCTCCAGCACAAAGGGCCTGGAGCCCTCAGTCACAGTCCAGGCTGTGCTGGGTTTCTGGCTGTGGGGTGGGACTGGGGATCACTGAGGTATGTCCCTCCAGCATGACAGGCTTGGAGTTCTCACTCCAGGCTGACCTGCACTGAATCTGGAGACATTGGGTCGGGCCGGCAATCACTGGGAAATGTTTCTCTGGCGAGGTTGGCCTGGAACTCTCACTGGCTGAGCTGCACTGGGTCTCGGGCCGTGGGGGGGTTGGGGAGCAGGGAATCCCTGGGAAATGTCTCTCCGGCACGGCGGGCCTGGAGTTCTACACTCACTGAAATTAGATGCCCAAGGATTCAGGGAAATTCTCACTCGCTCAGTGGGCTTTAGGGCAGTGGATCTGGGTTGGTGCTGGTGAGTGGGTCCTGAGGTTTCAGGCCAGTTACTGGCTTGGAGGGCTTAGGGGTGGGGATCCAGGTAGTGTACATGGGAAGAAGCCAAAGGCTCTCCCTCAGACTCACCACGCACTCACTGATCTGGGAAGCCTGGTGAGTTGTGCAAATTCCCACTCACTGGGAGAGCTTGGGGCGGGATCCAGGAGGCCTCTGGAGTCAGCCGCTGTCTCAGACCAGTCTCTGAGGCTGGGCGGGCGTGGGCGGGATCGAGGGCAGGTACATTTTCTTAATTCATTGAATGGAGGCATCTGCTCTAATAGTGTTTGTAAAATGAATATCATGTCTGCACCTTGTACAATAAAATATCACTATGAAAACAATATGCATTGTATTAATTACTGAATCTGTTCTACTAATTTGATTTGAAACTGTCTCATTGCTATTTGTTCTTCAATAAAGTTATGGAAAATAAAGAAAAAAAGAGATAGACATGTATCCATCAGGAGACACTAAACTGTTGTAACACATAGACCCCGCCCCCAATTCAGAGTTGTACCTAAAAACATTTTATTGTTTTTGCCATGGTATTTCATATGAGCAGTGTTTCTCCCACACGTGGTGTTTCAGTGCCCTAGGATCCTTTTATCTTGTTTCCAATGTGTGCATGGTTAAGGCTGGAATGCTCCGCTCAGCCTCTAGTACAAAGAAAACATCAAATTAAGGCAATGAGAGAAGCCCCCCAGTGGCCTGAAAGTCACTAGCCTAGGGGTGGAGTGAGTCACTTCAGCTCACCTTCGGCTAAAGTGTAGTCCATGTCCACAGTGGGCTGCGAGAGATGCTGAGGAGAAGGAAACCATCAGGCCCAGGTTTTGATAGGCAGCTGATATACTGGGTGGGTTAGTGGCTAGAGTTTAGGCAGTACTGCTTTGAGGCCAGTGGCAATCTATACTTAGGGTGAGAGCCAAGGTGTAATAACAGCCCATGATGGAGAAGGGGGAAGCGGGTTAATGAATTTGAGACTCACTGCTGACACTTAAGACTGAGGTTTACCTCGCCTTGTTCTCCTCTGCGAATCGCATCCTTAACTCTTGAGTAAAATCTGCCACCTGTCTTGCTTTGGAGGTGCTGGAGCATGAAGAATGGGATTAGCAGAATATACTCCACACTCCCCAATGAGGTTGTCCTTCCCCTCACCTCAGTGTCTGTCACTGTATTAGCCTACATGGCAAAAGGGACTCTGCAGAGTTGATTAAAACTAAAGCTCATGAGATGTAAAATCTGCCTGGATTATATACGTGAGTCTTCCTTGATGGACTCTCCTCTGGCTGTAGTCAGACAGCCTGAAGTGGCAGTGTGGCAGAAACTCAGAGGAACATTTCTGGGAAAGACTGTGGGCCCTGCAAAGTGGAAAACCTGTAGAAGCCAAAGAGGACCAGAAAATAGACTCTTTTTTTTAATTTTTAAAATATTTATTTATTTGTACAAGGTATTGCTCTGCAGCTTGGACTGGTAGTGATCCTCTTGTCTCAACCTCCCCAGTGAAAGGATTACAGGTGAAGGCCACCACACCTGAGTCCAGGGCCAGTATGGTATGCGGCACAGGGATTGAACCTGGGTCTTAGCACTTAACCAGGCAGGTACTTAAACCACCAAGTTTTTCTCCCCAGTCCCCTCCTTTCAACTCATATTGAAATTTCACCCCCAGTGTGATGAGACATTCATGGATCAGGTGTGTTATAGCTTAGGTCTAATGTTCCTCTAAAGGCTCACAGATTCAGAGGTTGAGGTTTTGGAGAGTGGCACTTAAAAATGTTGACTGCCACCAGAGGTGCGAAGACAAAGCCCCTTTCTGGCAGAAGTGCTAGGGAGGGAATTAAAACTTCTTATAGAAACTAGGATGGAGAACACTAAAGGAAAGGGTGACTGATGAGCCTACCCGCATGGCCATGACAGGGACAGCCCAGTCTCAGCACACACCTCCTGCACACACTTGACACTAATTCCATCAGAGCTTCTAGTCATAGAGACAACCATCAGTAAATGCTACTTTTCTCTTCCTCCTCCTCTTTCTCTTTTTTCTTCTCACTGGTGTCCTTTTTTTTTTTTTTCTGTTAAAGTTCTTGAGAATAAGCCAGCTTCTGGTCTTGTAAATGTTTAATCTAGAAAGGATAAACGTGCTAATGAAAGAGATGCATACCTGGGAAGAACTGGAGTAAGCTTAGCTACATTGCAGAAGAACTCTGTCTCATCCTAGGTGTTGTCAGGGATGGCATCTGTATGTGGGGGAGGGCTCAGTATAAAAGAGATGAGATGCAGGGCCAAGATGGAGGGAGGGGACATCCAGAGGAGCCATCCAGAAAGCCAACCGTTTGACTGGAGCCCAGAAGCCCTATGACTGTGGTCAACACTAGGAGGGATGGATCCAGTTGGCTCATGCAGTCACCCAGGGGCAGGTCACATTGTTTTTTCCAAGTAAATTGTAATTCTTCTGGGGTTTGGTTTGTTTGATATTTGCCTCTCTTGCTGGACAGTACTTCTCCAGTGTGCAGAGAACATATACCTGTCATGGCCTGTACAGATTGGTTCACAGCAGGCATTTCATGAGAGTTCAAATAATGAATAAATTGATGAACGTATTTTTTATAAATTTGTAGGCAAATTTGTGGATCATCAGTACACGAAAGGTGACCCAACCATGCATCTTCTGGGTGTCCTCTTGAAAGAGCTAGAGACATGATGTCACAATAATCCATGCATACCCATGTTTAAGGCAGCATAGCTCATAATAGCTAAATCTTGGAAGTGGCCCATACATCCATCAGTCGATGAAAGGACACAGGGGATGTGGTGCACATATTCACTAGGCTACTACTCAGCCATAAAGAAGGATAACTTTGAGTCATTTGTAGCAAAATGGATGCACCTTGGACTATCAGTGGAGTTCACCAGATATACAACCTTAAATATCACATGGTCATTCTGATAAGAGAAACCCGAAGTATAGGTGATGTAAAGAGCAAACTAAAAGACAGACTGTAGGAGCCAGGGAGGCAGACCTTTGGAGAGGGGAAGGGATGGGAAGAGACAGGAGGGAGGAGCTGGAAGGGCCAAGTAGTGATGGTTAAGCTGTGACATGTCTATGCAAACAAATACACTTTATCCTGTATCGTAAACATACGCTAGTGACAAAAAAGGTATGCATGCTAAGAGTGGTCTGATAGATTTCCCAGAGGACTGGGCTTCTGAGGTGGAGTTTTCAAGATTCTGCATTTTAGAGGGAATCTAGCAGCAAAAAAAGAAGCATCTCAGTGAAATGCAACTCCAGGGCTGCCACGCACTTTGTAGGTTTCCCGAAGTTGCCTCTTCAGGGTGGTTTCTCTCAGGAAGAGATGTGAACTGCACATACTCGTTGTCTGAGTTCCTTTTCTCTCCTTGCTGAGACAAAAATACCCAACACCCAAAGTCACTTAGCTCACAGTGTGTAGAGGCTTCCATCCATGAACAGCTGGCTCCAAAGCAGGGCAGCTAGGCCGAGAATGGTCCATGATGCCATCAAGGCAGCAAGAGAGAAGGAAGAGGAGACAAGACTCTTTCTGTCCCTTATGACACGCACAGGCCATCTGCCCTGGAACAAGCGCAGCACTCACACCCTTAGTCCCAGCCAGAACTATGCCAGACCACTCAGTGCACTGATTTAGTCATCACACAGCCTTAATCTCAGAATCACACTCTCCACTCAGCCACTTCAGCCAAGGCCCCTTCTAAGACTTCTGTGGCTTTTGAGGGACATCTAGACCATAATACCCACTACATGTACATTTATTTTAGAATTTAATGTGAGTGGCTTCTTGTACTGAGGACAGGTATTAGAACAGAGATGTTCTAGCATTTTCTTCCCATGTACCCTCTCTTGGAAGCGTTTGGTGCTGGAAGATGAGAGTTTGTCTGGAGGAGATGCCCTGGGGAGAGTGTCTGGTGTGCACAAGAGGGCCTGAGCTCGGTGTTCCCACTAATTACTAATGTTTTTCAGTTGCTGTGATATTAAAGACAATGAGAATGTCCAATATTTATTGAGGTACCTGTTCTGTGGTATGTCTAAGGCTTTTGATATTCAGACAGATACTGATGTTAAGCTAAACAGCCTATGTTTTAGGCTAATAATATCATTAAGCTTCTCTTCTGGAGGGTTAACAACTTAAGTTTGCAGGCCAAAAACTGAGAGAAAAGGAAGGACTACCAAGCTAGCCAACATTGTGGCTCTAGCCTTTCAAGGGTCACTGAGGAATCAGGACATAAGAGAACCTGTACCATAATATCCTGTAACACAGTGGTGTCCAAAATTTTCTGATCAAGGTGATTATGGGGCCACAGAGGAAAGTGATCAGAAATGTAGAGTGTGTCTAAGGAGAGTCACCTGGAGAGAAAACATTCTCTCAGGCTTTCACAGTGAGCAAGCTGGTGAAGCAATGGCCATAACTCATCCGATGGCTGACACTGACAAAGGACCTACAGACTGCTGTAGAGGGTTTCAGGGTAAATCCCGAGGGGATTTGACTGACCTTATCAGATACAAAAGTTGCACTTTTTGTAACATAGGACTTGTTTTATCTTGGTCTTAACTATCCAGCAGAAAAGTACAACTATGAGGTATAAAAAGTAAAGCCATATTAGTATGCTGAGCTGTGAGAGACTCAAGTCAACAACTTCTGAAATTTCCAGTTCTGTGGGTAACTCACTACTATTATGGACTACTGGACTGTATTGGATTACTTTGCTGAATTCTTTTTTTTTTTTTTTTTTTTGGCAGAACCGGGCATTGAACTCAGGCTCTTGTGCTTGCCAGGCAAGCGCTTTTTCTACTGAGCCATCTCCCCGGCCCAATACTTTGCTGAATTCATCCACCTACAATATATGAATGGGAATGGAATACCCATCTCTGACAAAAGTAAGCAAAATAGGGATATAAGTGAAGGACCCTTTTTAGTGAAAAAAAAATATATCGGTATATACAAAATAGTATAGATTACAGCTGCTTTCTCTTAGTTCAATGAGAAGAAAGTTTTGAACTAATAGTGTTTAGACAAAATATCATGTCTGCATCAGAACTATGAATAACTACTACGAAGACAACAACATGCAATGCATTGATTATTGTAACTGTCCTGCTAACCTGTTTTGAAACTGTCTCATTGCTATTTGTTTCTTGATAAAATTAATAAAAAATAATATTACTGAGGACCAAGAGGCTGGGATGTAAACAGACAATTTCAGGTCAAATATGACACCAGAACTTTGCCTTTTGCCTCTAGCTTTGTACAAACCACAACTTCTGCTCAGTTTCTTCACCTAGTCAAGACCTACCATGAATTGCTAGCTTCCCTGGCATTTTCCCTGCTTCTGACCTAGCATCAACTGGACAGCGAAGCATGTCCCTCTAACTGGTCACATACATAAGCTCCTCTGCATTTAGGAGGCCACCTCCAGGGTCCCCATGCCAGCAACCTTTAGTCCTTTTCTCCACTAGGAAGTTTTTCCTCTCTTCTTTCTGCCTTTGTGTTTCTGTCACATGTGGTCATGGTGACCATTCCCTTGCAATATAGCTTGATCCCATTAGGTGTCTGGCACTGAGCTAATCCTTAACATCATTGCAGATTCATAAGGTGACATTATGGATATCATTTGTGCTTACAACTGAGGAAGGAGATAATGCCCAGAGCCTGTAGGTAGCTGGCTTCCAGGAACCACTTAAACAACGAGGCTTGGCTTATGTACATAAGGCCTGGCACACTATTCAGAGGCAGGCAGCACACTTGTCACAGCTTGGTCTTACCCTCTCTCTTTGTTCACCCTACACACTTTGAACTCCTGAATGGAAAGGTAGATTTTAGCATCTGCAAATCTCTAGGCTTTTTGAGTGGCTGGCCTTCCCTGCCACTCAGACAGTGGCATTGTTGGAACCTGCGTGTGTTGAGCTCCAAGTCTTTTGACTCCTGTGGTAGGCCAGGGTGAAGTGGGAGAGATTTTTGACCAGGAATCCCAAGGATAGAGCCAAGTCAGAGCAGGTGAAAGATGAACTATAGTTGGAATTGGAAATTGTATTTGCAATCAAAACCCTTGCTGACCTACAGACAGATACATTAGTTATTTCTTTTTCGGATTGCTAAGTAAACACAAACAAACAAGTCCCTTTAAAAAGGTGTGTAGTTGATCCAAGTTTTATTATAGTAAAAGTCTTTTGGAGCTTTCCAAAATAAATTTCTTATTTTAAAGTCAAGAATGCACCTGTTTCTTGGTTATAGAAGTGGATCTGAACCAAGATCTCAGGTGACAGACAGATCACAGAACAACTGGTGAGCATTTCTTGTTGGTTTTATTAGCAGCATTATGTGTGGACAGATGGCAGCTATTGACTGATGAAGGTTGGGACCCCTTCCCTTTGGGACCCTCAGGACAGACCCATGGAGGACTCTTTAAAAAGGTTCATTGACCTGTGCAGATATAGTTTAAATGGTAGAAGTGCTCGTTCTAGCCTGGGAAATTACCCAGCAGGTAGAACTGATTTAATTTAGCTCCTTCCTGTCAATTCGACCTTCATCCAAATAGACAGATGAGGCCAAGTCTCCAGTTTTTCTTCCACCAGGGTCTGAAGGCAAACTTTAGTGCTACCAACCTGGACTGCTTTGTCATTACTGCTTGCAGAATCAGCCAGTACACAACAAATATTTACCTGATTATATCCTTGCATACACGGCTAGCCCTCCTCTGGCTCTGGTGCCCTGAGAGCATGATTACTAAATCAGTGCACTGATTGGTTTGGCAGAGTTTGGGCTGGAATTAAGGGTGTGAGAGCTATACCCACCCTAGGGAAGGTAGACTGCATGCAATGTCAGGGACAGAGTCTTCTCTCCTCTTCCTAATGACCTCCAGGGTGAGCAGGAGCTTCAGGGGAGCAGGGGAAAAGGAGGTGATAACCTTAGCCTAGAAATGACACAGCACTCTGCTCACAGTCTGTGGACTAGAACCAGCCTGTGCCCTACATGCACTGCAGGAGCAGGGAGGACAAAAAGAATGCCTGCTGCCCACCTGCTTCACCCTTGCCCACTTGGATGTGCCTACTTTGCCTTCACTATCCCATGGCAAGGAAGAGTCATGGCACAATGGTAAAGTTCCAAGGATTCCTGTGCTAGCCTTCTGCCTACCCCCTGCCAGCCCTCCAGCCCCTACCTGGGCGTGATACCCAGAGGAGCCCACACCAGCAGGTGGGAGGTCTGGAGAAAGGTACCAGTAGGGAGCACACTGTGGGCACCAGAGCCTGAGGAGCAGCCAGGGCTCTCAGCCCTTGACCTCCATACTTGCTTTTGGTAGTGCAGGCTGTGAAGTGTTTCCCCTCTCCTTTCTGCCTTGACGTTTCTGCCACATGTGGTCCTGGTGGCCAACTCCCTTGTATATAGCTTGTTCCCAGTAGATATCTAGCTCTGAGCTCAGTCCCTTAGTGTCACTGTGATGGAATACAGATCAAAATACCCAGAGCAGGACATAGTTCATTGGAATAGTGCTTTCCTAGTGTGTATGAGGGCCTAGATTCAATTCCTTGCATGGGGAGAAAATATATGAACTGTAATATGAATCAACTCTTCTTTTTGTCCTTGTTCCCTAAACAATATAATTTGGCAACTATTTCCATGGTATTTACATTGTATTAGGAATTATACATCATCTAGATATGACTTAGTCTTTAAGAGAATGTGCAGAGGTGGTATGTAAATTCTACACCTTTTTATATAACAGACCTGAGCACCTAAAGAACATGGTGTTATCTAGGTGTGTGTGGGTGGGGTGGGGGGATAGTCCCGGAACTGATTCCAGGGGATGATGACTCTATAACATTTATGTGGCAGGATCTTGAATGTTTAGGTTTTCCATTAAAAATATAATGGAAATTATAGATCTTTTTCCCAGAAAAATATCCAAATGAAGCATACATCTACATTTTTGTGTACAATTAAGATGCATTCATGGACTCCTGATGTATCCCCAGAGAACCCCCTGTGGAAAGGACTTGGACATGAATCAGTGCTTTGGGCAGAATAGAAAACTCAGCTAGAGTTAGAGACCATCAAGAAGTAGTGTCCCCAAGCTCTGAGATGCTGTGGCTTTTCCTGTGGGTCATCTGCTTCCTGGGTGCACAGTGGAGACAAAAGGAGGTGGCTGATGTGGAGTGGAGTTGGGTGTTGCTGGACTGGGACAGTAGGCAAGCTTGTGTGTGTGTGTTGTGTGTGTGTGTGTGTGTGTTGTGTTTGTGTGTGTATACTTGGAAATGGTGGGTACTGTTAGGAACTTGCTTGACATAAGTAAGTAATGGGTAGAGAAGGAACTTAAAGAGGGAGGAGAGTCTTACATACAGCAGGGTTGTGGGAGGGAAATACTTCTGTGTGAAGGCAGGGTGTGGGTCCCTCATGGAGTCTAGAATGTCAGATGTCATCTGGAAGCTGAGGGGAGAGGTGTGGTGGATGAATGATGAAGTCATAAACTCACTTGGCCCAGAGTCTTTTCTGGCTTTGGAGAGAGAAAAGCAATCTGCCTGAGGTTGAATCTCTCTCTCTCTCTCTCTCTCTTTTTGGAACCAGGATTGAACTCAAGCCCTTGTGCTTGTCAAGAAAGTGCTTTTTCTACTGATCTATCTCCCTGGCCTGAGGTTGAATCTTTCCTGGAAACTTCTCAGTGCGTCTGAGGCTGTGATTTTCTATGTTCCTACCTGGTGGGTTTAGTTCTGCTTACTACTGGGGGACCCTGCCCCACCATCTCAGCCTCCCAGGCTCATTTCTGAGTGGACGGATGTTCTAAAAGGACTTTTGTGCATCCTTTCATTGATGGTTTTAGTGTGGAGCTCAGAAACTGATCCCCCCAAAGTATGGCAGTTGGGTACGCTGAGTACTTTGAACCACAGGATACTGGAAGAGTTCAGAAGTGGCCTTGAAGGCAAAGTTTCTTTGACTTTGTCTTGCACTCTTTTCTCCCTCAAAGCCAGATGTAGAAAGTAGATTTCCTCTTTCTTAGGACTGGACATAGAATCTAGAACCTTTCTCCTGCCCCAAGCAAGAAATAAAACCTACACAACTCTCCCTTCTCCTCCTCCCTCCTCCCTTACACACTCATATTCCAGAGAGGCTGCACTTCACACTACACAGAGAAGCCAGGAAGAATCTCTGCACTCAGACTCTAGATCCCCTTGACTGTTTCTGCTAGATCAGACTCCTTAGGCTGCTCATGGTCTAGGGAGCTGCCTGCGCTTCATGGAATCAAGGCATAAAAACAGACATCTCTGGCTTGGGGCTTTGGATGTTCCTATTTGAAAGCTTCCATGTCACACAAAACTTTGATGAAATAAATGTGTTCAGCTTTGCTCTTGTTAACCTGTCTTTTATTGCAGGAGTGTGGGCTGTGACCCGCATGATGGGTGAGGGAAGGGTGTGTCTTCTCTCCACCCCTGCATGAGTTCTCATCTGTAGTGGTTTGGTGACAACTAGGTACCTTGCCTGACCTGGTGACTGTCACAGCGAACTGCTCTGTTACCCAGGCTTCTTCCCACTCAACTTCTCTCTCACCCAATATATGTGGTTGTAGAATGTCCCTTGCTGGGTTCTGGGGGTGCATGCCTGGGGCTCTGGGAGGCTGAGGCAAGAGGACTACAAATTTAAGCCCATCCTGGGTAAGTCAGTGACTTAATGAGAACTCCCCTCAAAGGGAGGGGATAGGATGGACTGAGAATGTAGCTCAGTGCGAAGGCCCTGGGTATTTTCCAGTAAAAACCCTTGTGGGTTTTTTTTGTGTTGAAGTTTTTCATTTAACTTTGTCATCTCCACTGGCTTGTGGATTGTACAAAACACCCTAAGGATCCTAATGAACAGAGTTCTAAGCCAGTGAAATAAAGAGATAAGCTGGACTAGTAGTGAATGCTGGTTACCCCAGCACCCTAGGAGGCTGAGGCAGGAGAATCCAAGTCTGCTTGTGCCAAGTATATGCAACTTAGTGACTCAGCGAGACTCTGTTTCAAATAAAAATTAAGAAAGAGCTGAGCATGTAGCTCACCGTAAAGGTCCTGAGTTTGATCCCTAGTAACACACACACACACACACACACACACGAATCAATTATATTTGTCTATTCTTTCCAATGTTAAAAATCAATACCTAAAGTTATAAGCAAAACCAATCCAATGTATATGCAATCCCTCTCCAACAACTACTATAGAAACAAAAGAAAAACCTTTAACAAGACAGAAATAATAAGGTACAAACCACTCTACTTGGTTTCACTGCCTAATTTTTATTCGTTGGAAGCCAGTTTTTTTTTTTTTTTTTTCTTTCAGCTTAAGGAATTAAATAGATCAAGACGACCTTAGGATTCCGTTTTTTTGGGAGACTCTTGGGTTTGGGGCAGAAGAAATCGTGGAAATCCATTAGTCAAAGGAACGTGCTTCTGATATTAAAATGCTCTCTGAATTCTGGGTGGACATGGAGACTGATTCGGACCGTCCTGAATTGTCCACCGGACGGAAGGAACCTTGGCCTGGCTCGCAAAGCCACAGAATCCCGAGTCTCCAGGCCAGATTTTCCCTCCAGCCATTCCAGGCCACGCAAAGCAAAGCTGAGAGCGCACAGAAAGGGGATGTCTTCATCGCCAACCGGGACGGAACGAGCCCGCCAGCTCGGGGAGCGCTGAGAACCCAAGGGTCCCTCCGGCGCCAGCCGCCGCCGCCAACATGACTTGACTGCCCTCCCAGCCCATCCCCATCCCTAGCCCGCGCGGCCCGCGCTCTCCGGGCGCCCCCACCCTTTCCGGGTGCGCGCGCACGAGCCGGCCGGCGGGGGAGCTGCGCGCCTGGAGCCTGCGGGCGGTGGCGGCCGAGCTGTTCGCGCTGAGACCCGCTGGCCAGGGGCGGAGGAGGAGGAGGAGGAGGAGCAGCAGCCGCGCCCCGCCCTCTGTCGCCACCTGCGCGTCCCTTCCTTGCTCCCCAGCCTCCCGCGCTGTGTGAGCTCCGGGTGCCGCAGCGGCGGAGTCACTGCGTCCGCGGGTTTGGGGACGCTCCGCGCTGGGTTCTGGGGGCGCGGGACTGGCGGAGGGTACGCCCACGCGCGCCGCTCCCGGTCGCGCTTTTCTGCGACGTTTTGGGGAAGGCAGAGATGGGCGGGGGCGATAGAAAACTGCTGTGACTTTTGGGGTCCGACTCTTCCTTCCGGCCAGCCTCGGGACGCGCCAGCTCGGAGACAGGCCCCGAAGGCTTGCTGCGAGGCGTGGGGACTTGGAACGTATCCGGGAGCCCGCGGAGCGGTGCGCGCTGGTGAGTTTGCGGGCGGGTGGGGGCGGCGGAGAGGACACCTTGTGTCCCCCGCCCTTGCATCCAGGACTGCCCTCCACTTTGAGAGTAATTCAGACTTGAGCGTGACTGCAGAGCGCTCTCCCTGGCGTGCGTGATGGAGTGGGCCGGCGAGCGGAACAAAGGCAAGCACCCCTAGGAGCGGGTCCTCCTCTGAGGAGCGTGCCGTGACGGCCGGCCTGAGGGTGGTGGTCCTAGGAGACCCAGGAGTGGTGCGCTTCCCTGCCCGGGCACCTGCGCCGGCACCTGCGCGCGGGGCTTCCGTAGTAGCCTGGTCGGTCTGCCCAAGGTCCAAGGCGAACCCCTTGCTGGTGCACAGCGGAGACCCTCGTCCTTTCGCCACGACGCCTGGAAGGAACTGCGCTCCGTGGACCCATTAGGCGTCTCGGAGAACGAGCACTTCTGCAGCCCCCAGGCTTCCACGTGAGGTTTTGCGCTCTTTTCTCGACCATCAGCACCTTCCATCCGTCTCCGCTGCCCGAGCGTCCGCGTGGGGCGCCTGTAGCGGCGGGAATCGTCACCCACCATCAGGTGTCTGAGGCTCGCACGGCCCGCGAATGCCCTGCGCCTCGCCGGAGCCTTAGGGGTCGCGGGTCCGGGGCCAGGGCCGGCCAGATTGTTTGATGGCTTCACTGAGAAGAGTCAAAGTGCTGCTGGTGTTGAACTTGATTGCTGTGGCCGGCTTCGTGCTCTTCCTGGCCAAGTGCCGGCCCATCGCGGTGCGCAGCGGAGACGCCTTCCACGAGATCCGGCCGCGCGCCGAGGCGGCCAACCTCAGCGCGCACAGCGCCAGCCCCATCCAGGATGCGGTCCTGAAGCGCCTCTCGCTGCTCGAGGACATCGTCTACCGGCAGCTGAATGGTAGGGACGCGCGCTGGCGCTCCAGGGTCTCCGAGAGAGCAGAGCGGGCGGGCGGGGCATCGGGTGAGCCCCGGGCGCTTGTTCCGCACGCAGCGCTCTTACAGTCCTTACCTCCTGATTTCCCCACTCTTCTTCTTACCTTCCCTGCCCCGGGTCGGGCAGGAGGCGCTGCTGGAAAGAAAACTACCTGCCTCGTTTCCTGGTCCCAGCTCTAAGTTTGGTTTTACTCTGGAAATGTGTCAGTACATTTAGCTCTCAGTCCTAACGTGCCAGCCGGGAAATTATTCCCTGGGGACTCCAGCCAGAAGGCAGAAACTGGAGGAGGGACTCAGGGTTGGACCGAGGTCTAGGACAGAAAGAGGGAGGCAGGAGATGGGTGGCTTTAATTGTCTGCAAAAGTCAAAGCGCCGTGTATTTTTTCTCTACTGAGTTGACTGAAAGCGTTTCTGGCATGTGAGGTGGGCTGCAGGCTAATGAGGTGCACTGCCCATCCTGCTGCCCTGGTGGAGGCTGATGTTAAAACCACAGCCCTTCTGGTCTAGAGGTGCAGAGGGGCAATTGTTAAAGTTTACGGGGAGCCCCCGAGAAAGGAGCTCACAGAAAGCAGCAAAGGGAGGCGTGGCACCAGCTTGGGACAGTTGTCAGAATCTACCACGTCTAAGGCGTTTCCAGGGGCTAAGGGGAAGAGGGAGACTTTCAGTGTGCTCTGGTTACACCTGGTCCAGGGGACCCTTTGCTGTTCCCCCAGGTATTACCTTCTTGATTACAGGCAGCTCTGCGGGACTCACATGGGTTTACCCAAGGCAGACACAGTGCGTAGGACCAGGCCACCTCCATCCCTCCTGAGCTTCCAACTCATGCCCTTACATGTTCTAGAACTGCAGATAATCATAAAGATAATGATAATAAATAACTGGTGGAATTCTTGCTGCCTGCCAGGTGCTGGGGAGGCATTGCAATTGCATTATCTCATAGATTGTTTGTATCAGTCTAGAGAGGTTCCCTCCCATCCCCATCTGGAAAACAAGAAAACAAGGCTGGAGGAGGTTGTCTGGTGCCCTGCTACTTACTGGTATGTAGTAGAGCTGTGGTCAGAGCCCCCTGCCTGGTTGGTCATAGAGCTGTGCGCTTGGCCCCCACATACAAGGTTCTGTCTCTCATTTCTTAATTGTAAGGTGTGTTAGGTTTGCTGAAAAGGTATGTGGAGCTGCAGTTACAACCGTCACCTGGGTACAGTTAAGGGCCACACTTTGCTGTCTTCATCATGGTGAGAGTTAGAGACCAGTCTGGTGGCAGGTTGCAGGGATCAGAGATCCACCTGGGTTTACCTTTTCTGGGTAACTCTGGGGCACTGTGGTCAGGTGTCTGCACAGGTGGCAGGACACTGGTCTTCTTCACACCAGGAAGCACCCCAGGGTTGCCTTGAGCTAGCATCTGCAGGGTGAAGCAGTGATCCTGTCGCTGCCTCTCATACTTAATGTGGCCAGGCCATCGGGCCAGCCTGCACATGGAAGGGCTGCTCCTGAGCATCCAGAAACAAAACGAGCAGAAGATGACAAAACCCTGCAGTTCACTGTGGGAAGAATTAGAGGCTTACAAGCCTATACCTTATTATTCTATAGATACCTACTACACACAGACAGGTTCATAGAACCCAAGGAATAGCTCAAGTCCCATGGATGTTCAGGAACAAGGTCTATTTGGGGGTTAGTTTTCATTAGGAACATTTCATACATGGTTTAAGTACCCCAGTAAGAAATAATAAAATGCTACTTGGTGTTTTTGCTGACATGGATGAATTCATTTAGTCTTTGTACCAACCTATGAGGTAGGTCTGTTACTTATCCCTGAGTGACTTGCTCCGGTCACCCAGCTAGTGAACAGCAGGGCTAGGAGTGGACACTGGACCATTGGACCCCAGAGTGGGGGCTCTGAGTTGCTGCTCCAGCCTGTCCCTGTCTGTTGCATGCATCACTCAGGAGGCCTGTAGGACATGGATGCACATCCCCACAGGCCTGCAGTAGAGTGTGAGAACAAGCTTGTGGCTGCGGAGTTTGTACCTGACACTATTGCCTGCATCAAGCCAAGCAAGACTCAGTCTCTTCCAAAGCTGGGTGGTTGGAGGAACTTCTGAGAAGCCGAGACTTGCTTCCCAAGGGCTGAGTGTCAGCTTGCTTTTTTTGTGACCTCTGCCATGTAAAGTTTCCTGACTGCTT
>PVKA01042282.1:0-17499 GCA_004027165.1 Ctenomys sociabilis | reverse complement strand
TTGTTTTTTTTTTTTTTTTTTTTTTTTTTTTTTTTTTTTTTTTTTTTTTTTTTTTTTTTTTTTGTCTTGAGACAGGGTCTCACTATGCAGTTCAGGCTGGCCTTAAGCTCACTTTGTAGCTCAGGCTGGTCTCGAACTCACAACAATCCTCCTGCCTCAGCCTCCCAAGTGCTGGGATTACAGGCGGTCTACAAGGTGTTCAGGGGCTCACTACTAGATCAGACTCTAGCGATGTGTCTGTTTACAGTCTCCCAAGAGCTAGGATTACAGGCATGCACCACCCCACCCAGTCTCTACCACACCCAGTCCCAATTGCTATCTCAGTGAGCCGCAGGGGCCGGGCTGGCCTGGCAGGCTTGGGAATTGAGGTGTATGCTTTTGTGTGTGTAAAACATCTGAAAGCATGTACAAGAAGTTGCAATATATTTGCTTCGAAGGAAAAGAACTGAACAACTGAGCAAAAGAGGTATGAGGAGGATTTATTGTTCAAAATGTATCCTTTTGTTCTTTTCCAATTTTTTCAAAAGTACAATTCAAAAATGTATAAATCAATCAATAAATAAATATGTCCTGAGTCCTCACTGACTTTGAATGGCAATGGAATACCCATCTTTGACAAAAATAAACAAAAAAGGGGATATAAATGAAGGATCATTTTGTAGTGAAAAAAATATGTATGTATCTGTATATACAAAGTAGTTAGGATAGATACATAGCCACGTTGTCTTAGTTAAATGAGAAGACGTGTCCTAATTGTGTTTAGACAAGATATCACTTCTGCATCTTGTACTACGAGTAACTACTATGAAGACAATATGCAATGTACGGATCATTCTAGCTGCCCTACTAACCTGTTTTGAACTGTCTGCTATTTCTTTCTCAATAAAATTAATTTTTAAAAAATAGATAAATGGATTATAGATTTAATGAAGAAATTCAAATTCTAGGAGTTTAGCCTAAAGAAATGCCTGCCACACAGTGAGCTCAAGGCCAGCCTGAACTGCAGAGTGAGAGCCTGTTTCAAAAAAAGAAAGAAAAAGGAAAAAAGAAACACCTGCCAACAGCAAAATGATATAGTTCTGGGATGATTTTGTCTTAACAGAAGTCTATAAACAAATGTCTATGCACTTGATATTACTAAAATAATTTATGAGGTCTAGCGAGATAGCTCAGCAGACTACCTGCTTAGGCAAGCTCAAGGACCCTGGTTTGATCTCTGGCACCATATGCCTTGAGAGCCCCACCCTAGGGCGCAGTGAGCTAGCCACTGGGACCACGAGTGGTGGTGCATGTCTGTAATTCCAGTGCTGAGGAGCTGAAACCAGGAGGATCACCATGAGTCTGAACTGTGTAGTGAGTCCCTGTACCAAATACATAAAAAATAAAATTAAAATAATGTAGGCATAGTCTTGCAATGGAATATGCAACCAGAAAAAAGAAACTAAAAAGTTATTTATCTGCTGATACAAAGCATCATCAGGATAAGCTGATAAGAGAAAACAGATAAGATATATTCTCTCAAGATATACCCATGCTAATATTTGCTTGTTATATACAAACTATCTCTATGAGGAAATACAAATATTTTATGACTCTGGTTTACCATAGAAAGAACTAGATGGCAAGATAACAAAGATACAACAGAAACTATCTTCTGTTAGCTGGGCGTGGTGGCGCACGCCTGTAATCCCAGCACTTGGGAGGTTGAGGCAGGAGGATTGTTGTGAGTTCGAGACCAGCCTGAGCTACAAAGTGAGTTTAAGGCCAGCCTGAACTGCATAGTGATACTCTGTCTCAAAAAGACAAAAAAAAAAAAAAAAAAAAAAAAAAAAAGAAACTATCTTCTGTGTACAATTTTATACCTTTGGAATGTTGAGCTTTGAGTGTGTTATACTTGAAAACCAACTTAAGTCACAATTTTGAAAATGTGGGGCATTTTTAAATAGGTTGGATTATTTTCCTTTTAATTTTTTCCTTTTCTTCTATTGCAAAGCCAGTATGATGAGATCTCTCATCTAAGAATAACACTTGGGTTGTAGCTCTGCAATGCTTAAGAAATAAAATCTGTTACTCCTGCTGGGATCAGAACAGTTGTCGGCATATGTGGGCAGCAGTGGGTGAAGAGCTTTGGGATGTAAGACCCATAAAATAAATACCAAAGTTGAATGCATTATGAACTCACTGCTGATGCAGGGGAAATGAAGCTGTCTGTGGTGGGTTCATCTGGGATGGAGGTGAGGAGAAGCCTGTGGGTGCAATGTCACACCATCCACTAGATGCAGATAGGCCAGAGAAAGTGAGGGGAAACAAGAATTAGAACACGGTGGATTTCAGAACTACCTATGCATCTCTTTACACTGATGTGTCTCACCAGAATGAATAAACAGGGCTGCTCTCAGGCTCTTTTATTTTGTTTCTCAATCCATTTATAAGTTGCATTCATTCTGCATATGAGAAATTTGGACAGGAACCTAACTTCATAGACTTTTGTGCCTGGCACATGTAGTTAACTTTAAGGGAATTACATGGGCTGTCTGGGGTCCTCATACCCCTAACATTGCAGGATAATGATGAGGTGTAGAAGTAGGAGCCTTGCCCCAGAATTCTACAACTGGTGAGTGATAGCAAGTTTGTTTGCAGCCAGAGTCTGTGTGGGAGGCTCTCTAGGCTGCCTGTCACACAGCCATCTTTCCTCACCACCTGGTTTCACTCAGAACCAGAATGGTTTGGTGGAATTATAAAATTATTAAAGACACAAATCCTAGAAACCTGCGTCCATCACTGCAGGAATGCTTACTTTCCCAAACAAAACCCACAGCTTTTCAAGGACATCACTGCTTTTACAGTGGTGCTGTCTCAATACCGAAAACTTGGGTAATCTTTACAGGGGTAAATCTTTAAATGGAATCCTGTTAGCATGGTGAACTACTAGTGGTATTTATTAACTGAAGAAAGTGACATATTTTTGATGGATCTAAAATGACCCAGTTAGTGAAAACTTTGTACACCTAAAGCTCAAGGTGTAAGGAACAACTTTCAGTACAAATCCTGAGAACAATGAACAAAAGGTTTTCTCAGATGGCACTGGCCAACCACTGGGTCTCTAAATGAGACAGTGCACTCAGGTAATAGGAAACACTGTTGTCAAATAATGAAAGCTAAGGATCGAGGGAGATACCGCTGTATTTTTAGTGGAAGCAACAGAACTGACAGAAAGCTCTGGTCCCTTTCAGAAAGACTGGTTTGTGCTCCTCCCCGCCCGCTGCTGGGTTGTCTGCTCACCTCAGCTCACTTGGACCATGCTTTCCTCAGCTTGCCTCTCATTTCTTGGAACTCTCTTCCTTTGATGCAGGTCCATGGACAGGCCTTGGGGTGGTGCGATGCCCAGGAAGCAAGTGCTTTTAAGAAGCTCTTTCCTGAATGAGACTTTCTGAATAGCTCAAAGAAATAGAGCACAAACGTCTTAAATGTTCACCAAGATCCCCATAGAAGCACACTGACTCTAGCTTTGCTTCCTTGTCACATTTCCTTTTAGATAGCATCTGTGTCTAGTACGTGTCATATTAACCACATGTCCCACTTGTGGTAGTTTACCTCAGAGGACCCATCCTCCTTTTCCAGCCAATGTCACCTGTAAGGTATTTTTAGTAATGCCTTTCCCAAAGTCTGTATTACACATCTAATATAATAGCACAGAAGTACGCTCACAGCACAGAACCTGTATAACGCAGAAGTGAGGATTTGCTCTCTGCTACCTCCTCCTCATTCTCCTCCTCCTCTTTCTCTTATTCTTCTTCACTGATCTAAATCTGCAGCCCTGCTTTATTCTTTACTTTGAGACAGGGTCTCCTTCAATCAAATTGCTCAGACTGGGTTGAACTTTATGATCCTCCTGTGTCCAGAATTATATGCATGTGTTGCCACACTTAGTTTACCTTCTTGGTCTTGCATTAGATTCTCTATGTACTTTATAGGGAAGTAACTACCACCAAAGACAATTCACATTAAGGAGGAGAAATGTTTCTCTAAACATAACACAATTTTAAAGAGTCCATCAAAGCAGAGATAACTGGATACATTTTAATACAGCTCTTACTGATTCACTTTGTGCATCCTTCCATTCTAAGAAGATCCAGGTTCTTTCAGATTACAGGATCCAAGGCCTGGGAGGTAGCTCAGCTGCTGAGCACCTGCCTGGCAAGTGTGGGATCCTGAGTTCAATCTCTGGTACCCCTTCCCAAAAAAAGGCTACAGTATCCTACAGACTCCACCCTCCATTACAGTAAACTTTTCAAGTGATAACACCTTTCTTCCCACACAGAGATGTGACAATCATGGATTTTTAAGAAGTATGAATATGAATGTGTGTGCATATGTGTATGTCTGTTTCCACAAAGCCTCCATTCTCCACATTGGTTTCTTAGAATATCCGCACTTACTCTTTGCATTAATGTTTTTCTTTTGGATTATAATAAAATATTGTGTAACCACAAATATTGTGTAGATCTAGAAAGCGGGAAGCAGATCTGCATAGGAAATAAAATACTACAGAGAACAGAAAACATACAGAGAATAGACAGGAGGTCCTAGGCTTAAAATAGAGGAAAACAGCCAAAGTAAAAAAATAAGAGCTCTAAACTTTGTAAGCCATACTGTATTAATACAGGATAAATAGAATGATACTCTGTGATGAGCCCTGATAAATGTTAAAATTTTACTGTTCTACAGTTTTTGTATTTCTGCTATATCAACAAATTATTTAAGATTTCAAAATGAATTGGAGAGAGTTCCTGCCTTCATGGAACTCAGACTAGTACAGGAGTAAGGGAGAGAGTGAGAGAGCAAGAGAGCGAGAGGGAGAGAGAGAAAGAAAGGGAGAGGGAGATGGGGAGAGAGAGACAGAGACTAAGAGACAGAGAGACAGAGAGAGACAGAGAGAGAGAGACAGAGAGGCAGAGAGATGGAGAGACAGGCTGCAGACAGATCACAATAGAAACACAGCAGAGTGTGACCGATTTCCATTTTTGAGTCCATGGATAGAAGGTATAAGGAGCAGGGTAGTGTCAGTGGCAGGTGAGATTTCACAGAGGCTGGGCCTGTGAGCTGGCTCCTGAAGGCTGGACAGGGGAAGGCTAGAGAGAGCTAGTACAGGCACCAATGCTTGAGGTGGGGGCAAAGCAGGGAACACAGTAGTCTGATGAGGACTGATTAGGCTGAAGGTGGGGTGGAGCAACAAAGAGATGGGGGATTTACAGGGAACAAACTATTATATATCATGTCTACTGCTTTGACTGTTGAATTTAATTTTTTTTTTTTTTTTTTTTGTCTTTTTGAGACAGGGTCTCACTATGCAGTTCAGGCTGGCCTTAAGCTCATTCTGTAGCTCAGGCTGGTCTCGAACTCACAACAATCCTCCTGCCTCAGCCTCCCAAGTGCTGGGATTACAGGCACGCACCACCACGCCTGGCTGAATTTAATTATTTGCAGTGGTGACAGGAAGGTTTAGCATCTGTGTGGCAAAAATATTCCCACTTATTCTGTAAGTTTAATTTAAAAAATGGACACTTCCATTTAATTTTGACATGCCACATATGTTATACTATTAAATGTCTCCTCCTACCCTGTAGCATTAAGTATAATGAATCAATATCACACATGTATGTATTGCTACAAGTCAACATGTATGCTACTTGCTATGTCCAGCTTACTGAGGCTTTAAATAGTAACAGGGTTAAGTGTACCAACTAGAGTTTTTTCCACGTCACAGGATATAAAATTCTATCCAAATTGACTTTGGCTAAAAGAAAATAAATTTACTTCATATAACTTGAGACTTGAATAATTGATGTAGTTCTAGGAACAGCTTGATCCAGGCTCCAACATTTTCAGCACTCTGCCCTACTCCTCCCCCAGCTGCTTTCTCTCTTGGCTTTTTCCATGTTCTTGTACAAAGAACAGAGAAACATCCTTGGTTCTCACACAAGTTCCAACTCGTTGCTTTGGCTGCCTGGGGTGCAGAGTGATCCATGGAAAAGTGAACTTGTACATTCTCCAGTACAAATGAGTGAGGTCTAGATAGCTCTTGTGTGATGACTCATGGTTCTTAGCACACCTGGACCCTAGAGCCACGACGTCACGCGGCTCCTCTGCCAAGGCTACCCTGTGTTACTTCTTTCTTCAGCTTCTCCTCCCAGTTTCAGTTGCCAGTTTGTTTCTCCTTCAAGAACATCTACTCATTCTGCCTTTTTCTCCTCTTGTTTAGGTCTGTTGAGACCCTTTTCCCAGTTTCAGAAAAATCCTTTTCCCTTTGAAGCTCCTTTATGATACCTAGGCTGTATCCTGGGACCCATGTCCTTTATAATTTTGGATTTTCTAAACTAAGGCTGGAAGTATTTTGCGTCTTTTTTGGACAATGACACCCAAGAAGTCGGGAGGGAGACAAACAATAGAAAATATATAGGAAAGAAAAATATAGATACAGTTTATATTCCAAAATATGACCCCAAGGAGTCACATACATAATGATATTTCAGATTAGTAATACAGAAGTTCCTTTTCTTCCTCTTTTTCTATTAAGATCTGAGGAGGCAGAAATCACTGGCAAATAGGCTGGTGATTGAGTGGGTCTTACAGAAGATATGTAGTGTAAATTAAGTCTTGACAGGTATTATACGCCACCCTCGTTATTAGCATAGAATTTATGTCTTGGTCTAAGTATTTGCCCTGTTCTAACTAGTGTGTAGTAAAGTTATATTTTGTGTTTGTAATTTTAAATTATGCTCATAGAAGATTGATTTTTAAAAATGTATTAGTTGTTTTTTTCTACTTTTCTTTCCCTTGTTCTCCTTTTCTAGATGTACAGTTTATTAGCACTTGAAAGTAGCACATCTAGAAAAGAGATTTTTAGCAGAAGAAATTCAAAGGACAATTAGATTTTGTGTGTGCCATCTCAATGAGATGTATGGATTCAGATTCAGCAGGGAGAATTGAAACACTTTTAAGTATTTAACCCAGGAAAAATGTGGAGTAATTTTTAAAACAGGTAACAAATAGCCAAGGAAGCAAAAAAAAAAAAAAAAAAAAAAAAAAAAAAATCTGTGATTTTCCACAGGATGAAGCCACTTCAACTCCTAAACTGGAGTGTAAATGGAAGAGGCCTTGTCCCTGGAGCCTGGGGTCAGGAGCCTGGAGTCAGAGGTGAGGGGTCATTTGGCAGGAGGTGGGGTATGGGAAAGAGTCTGGGACTGCGAAGACCTCCAGTTCATAGAGATGTCTGGCTCCTGCTTCCTCCTATTCAAACCATGGGCAGCCAGCTCACAGGGATGCCTTCGTTCAGGGTTGGGTAGCTGGTTATATATAAAGGAGAGGTGGGAAAAGAGCCCTGACCACATCCACGGGCAAGTGGACCTAGGATCCGGCACCTTCATAGAAGACTAGCAAATACTATATTGTATATTGTATTGTATTGTATACTGTATATGTATTCTAATACATTTTGTAGCAGATCCTTATGTGATGTTGAATTTATCAAGGTTGTTTGCAATGGTGTTCATCAATAGTATGTATACTCAAGAGATTGCCAGGATGCCCTCATACGAAGGCCAGTAATGTACGTCTGTCTTTATTTAGAACTGATGTTTGGAGTCCTGTGGTCAAGCTTGATTTTAAGTACATCGCCTACCTGAATTTCTTGGCCTTTTAAATGAAGAAAGTTCATAGCTCTGTAACTTGGATGGTCTCTTTTCTTTCATTTGGAATACAGAGAGTCTTCATCACTTTTCCTGTTAACCTTCTATTTATCCATTTGAAGGTTGGTAAGATTTGCTTATACTATAACTTCAGTGATATTTTCCAAAATGAATCTTCATTTCAATCACCAAAACTATATGCAGAAGATATGGCAAATATTTGTGCTCATTCCTCTAAAGCCTCACACCGGCTGGCACCACTCTCTAAATATAGATCAGGATTAGCTGAGTAATAAGGCAAGAGTGCATAGCAATTTCTCTAATAAATTCTTCAATACTGTTGTGGTAGAGGAGTCTTTTGAAGGATTTAACCTCAGGTAGGCAGAAACTTTGGAAATACTGGGAAATATCCACATGTTAAAACATTCACTATGTTAGGAAAATTGTAACAAGCTTTATGCTATCAAGAATAGCCAAATAAAAAATTTTCCTTATTTTCATTTTTGTATTTCACAAATTTCAGCATGGTACTTTGTTTTTATTTTTAGGAAACTGATTGTTTCACTGTATTTTGACCAGTCCTGAGCTAAGCTTTTCTTTTTCTTTCCCTTTAAAAAATGAAACATGTTTCAAATTTAGCCAGGATATTCCTTCTACTAAATTTTTAAGGCCAATGATCATGTTAAAAACACGTAAGAAGTAAAAAAGCTTTAATTTAGAAGCACATGAGAAGCTTGATGTTTCAAGAAAAATGGCAGTGCAAGAAAAATATCTTTTATATGAAAGAACCTTAAGGCCAAGTTAGAGGTATCAAACACTTCACAGGCAAAGGAGACAGATGTGCTTTTAGAACTGGAAAAATATTGGTTAACTTTTAGTTGTGATCACACTTTGGTGGTGTCTATGTGAAGCAAATGTTTTGGCTCTAAACTTGTTTCTGCCATTTTTATGTTTTCTTCCTTCACCAACTTGAAGACAGGAGAATAAGACATGCTCTGTCTGATGAAGGTCAACCAGAGGACTTTCTTGGGTTTCAGTTCTGCCACTCATTGAGAAAAAATTCAGTGTCCTTCAACTGAAAGATTCCGCTTACAGAACACAAGCCACAAATGGGGACAGTGTTTCCGAATGTGGCCCCAGGGTATCTGCAACCTACAATTCATCTGCTCGGGAAAGTAATATTTTGAAACAGGTCTATGACATTACTGGACTGTGAATACGTATACATTATATAAATTAAGTAATAGTGACTACTTTTTTACTTTTTATAATAGTTTTAATGGTATATGCTATTCAATCTTTCCCTGAAGTAGCCAAAATATTTTTTCTATTGTGGAAAAATATAAAAGAAATCACCAGATGTCAGAAGACTGACTTATTCTACATGTGTTTCCATTTCTTATATAACACAGGTGTTCACAGTACTTTAATGGAACTTCATAGCTGGACACAATGGTATCCTTTGGCATTCGAGAAAGTTAAGAACCAATCCTTCATTTTAAACATGAGAAAAAGCAAGACAGATTTCTTGCAAGAAGATACAATTACAACTTATTTCCTGGTCTTGGACCTCCAAGCAGTGAACCTTCTCTTATACCGCTTTGTCCTGACTGAACTAAGAACCATTTCCTCACCCTTTTAACTCACTTTCTGCACTCCGGATCACTGTAACACCTCGCTTGCACTGCATCTGCACCCCAGAAAAGGTGTGGCTGAAATTTCTGAGGCATTTTTCTGTGGAGGGAACACTGTCTTAATTAAGTTAACAGTTCCAGTAAAACCTATTGGTAAACTTAAGGATAGGTCAAGCATCCCACTGCACGGGAGACCTGACTGAGGAGGGAATTAGCAATGGAAGCCCCCAGTGTTCACCTACAGAGAAAGCCTCTTTTAGTGGCAGCCTTGAGTAGTCCTGAACGTTGAAATACGGTAAGACTTCTGGAAAATTAAATATGCTACGTCCAAGGCTTAAAAAAATATGCAAACATCACTGGCGCGTTAAGCCAGAGTCCTGAAAGGGGTCTGAAACAACCCCTCAAATTAGAACAGTAACGCTTCTGCCCCCTCAGTTTTATGTTTGCATTTAAGATGGAAGAATTTTGTTTTTCATCAAAAACTCAGTGCCACGAGAACCGCACTCAGTCTGTTGTATAAAGGTCTGGGAAGCAGCCCAAACATTTTAAGTCCACTTGGGAGAGCAGGGTCCCCCGTCCACAAGTCGCGCAGAGCGGCGTCCCCGGCCCGGCCCCCGCCCGCCAGCGGCCCCACGCGCGCCCGGGCGCCCGGGGGCGGCGGCGGCCGCCGCTTTGTTGTTTCCTGTCGCCCTCCTCCTCCCGCCCGGCCCGGCCGGCGTCACTGGAGAGCAGCCCGGGCCTCCTGGCGCGGGTTATTTATAGAGCGGCCGCGCGTCACGGAGCCCGGCCCGGCTGACGGGAGCTGACGCGCTCGGCCGCCCGGCCGCGTCCGGGCCGCGCGGCCACAATGGGCCTCTGTCGCGGCTCCGGGCCGGGGCCGGGGCCGGGGCCGGGGCCGGGGCCGGGGCCGCTCCCGCCCGCGCGGCCCCGCCGGCCTCCCCGCAGGCCGCAGCCCGCAGCCCGCTTTCTCGGTTTCCCTTTCTTCCTCCGTCCCAACTTGGAGAGAGGGGCCCTGCACCCCGGCGCGCCCCGGGAGCCCGGCGGGGGACGCGGCCAGCAGGGCCGGCAGCGCCGCGCAGGTAAAGTCTGCGGCCCGCGCGGGGGTCTTTGTTCGGGGCGCGGGGCGGGCGGAGGGCGCGCGCGAACCCGCAGCCTCCCGCGCCCGGCGCCGCCCCCGCGCCCGCCGCGCCCGCCGCGCCCGCCGCGCCGCGAGCCAGTCTGGGCGAGCAGCGCGCCGAGCCCGCGGACTCCGGCGGCCGCGGGCGCAGGCTCCTCCCTGGGCCGCGGGGCCCGGCCGCCCCACCTCCCCGCGCCGCGCGGCGGCCCCCACTTCCTCGCGCCGCTCGCCCCTCGGAGGCCCCGCCCCGCGAGAGGAGGGGCGCAGGCTGGGGGACTTCCTGGGGCGCGCAGAGCTGCGCCCTTCTGCGGCCGGGCTTCGGAGAGCTTGAGCCGAGCCGGTCGCGCGTGGCCCGCGGGCGGAGAGCTTGCTGTGCCTTCTAGGAAACCGCCATCGATTTGGAGTGCACTTTCGCTAATTGGGAGTTCAAAATTAAACTTTAATAAAGCATTTGTGTGGTCTCGTCTAATTGTGAAAGCCCCTGTTCGTCCTGTAGACAGACTGCAAGCCTCAAGTTAATGGCGCTAAGCTGGGTTCCCCCACCCCCACCCTAAGTACAATTCCGTCAGCCGTAGTTGGCGCAGCTGGATTTCCGTGAGGTACAGATGTTGCTAATGGCAGCTTAAGCACGGATGGGCAGATAGCATACGGAATGCAACATGTTGCCATATGGTTCCTTTAGCCTTTCACCTCCAGGGATATCAATCACATATATTCTGGGAGGAACTTAATGACTCTCTGAACAGCAAAATGAATTACCTGGTACAATTTATATCCCTTGACCTGGTACGTTATAAAAACAGGAAGATAGCATCTCACAATTTCTGTGGTATAAATTGAGTTACAGAGCTACATTTCAAATTCTATAACGTGTATTTGTATTTTGAGAGCCCCTGTCAAATCAAGTAGAGTCTTTCTGTGTTGCCTTTCTTCTCCCCCTCTAGAAGATGTGAAATTTAGAAAGTTTAGCAAAACTGTTGTCTGGGAAATTGCCAATCAACAGATTAATCGGTGAAAGTATAGAAAATACGATTTCCAGAGCTAGTTAATCAAGAGTTAGCAGTCTTCAGATACGCCATGTTTTTAAACCCAGAAAATTAAAGGACTCCTACAGGATGTTCTCTACTAGTTGTTTCAATATAACTACTAAATCTGTTCATTATTTGAAGTTTTTCGCTTTAAAAAAAAGTTCAGCTATCCCTAAACTTTGGAAAGTAAGGAAAACAGATCTGAGAAATATGACCTATAGAAAATCCGAGTAGGATCTCAGCAAGTCGACTTCTATTCTTGACCCCCTCCACATGCGTGCACACTCCTATTTGTGCGTTTTAACTTGAACCGTGTAGTGTGGCACTGGTCATTTGCTGCTTTCTCCCAACCTGTCAGTGATACCATGAGGAAGTTGCTACTGAGATCCGAGGGGAATGATTTGAAGTGTTTCACAGGTCTTATTTTTTAACAGGTGATTAATAAAAATATTTCAAATGATTGTCTCTAACCTTAGGTTATAAATGTTTTTTATTGTATCCCTTTTCATCACTAAAACAGATCACATTGAAAAGCAATAACAAGGAAATATAAGTAAAATAACATTATAATTTAAGGATACCTGAAAGCTAGGGATATTCTCTCAAAATATTTTGCTTCCAGTAATACATAGGCCACACTAATTTATGTGATCTGATAAACAATAAACTAGCAAAAATACATAAAATAGATGTGAGCAGTCTAAAAAAACCACTACTTTTGGTCATACAGGTATTTGAAGGTGTTAATATTTTGAAGGTTTGTCTACCATTATGCCTTTCCAGGATCATTTTGGAATTGAAGATGATATTTCTCCTCTCTTCTTTTTTTTGTAATGGCTGATGATTTGTTACAAGATGCTTAAATTCTTCTATTTTCATAATCATTACTAAATAAGATCTTTTGTGTATACATATAGTAACACACACAGAACACAATAAGTTGTACCTAAGTTAACCAGGATAACCCTAATTTAGGTAAATCTAAGTTGTGGCAAGCTTCTTTTCTGGGGCTGCTTTTGGTAATTTTTTTAATAGCAGAGATTTGATTTCTCTATATAGGGCAACACTTGATGAGTTTGAACCATGATCAATATTGAGCTTGTAGGTGATTCTATACCCATGACTTACAAATAGGCAGTGTGTGAGTGTGTCCTTTAATCACACCCAGAACTTGTCTATGAAGCTGTTATTGTCATGGACAGATACTGCAGTCTTTTGACAAGCCCAGTGATCGTCAGTGTTCCCCCTTCAAAAGCCAAGCCAAAAGTCCTGCTGTGCTTCACTTTAGAATTGAAGTGCACTAGTAAATAAAATCCCAAGCAGCACTGTTTGCTTTTTCTCAAGGTATGTTTCATGAATAATTCTAGGTCTTTTTGTATTTATAAACTATATATAAGTATCAGTACCTGTATGACAACAAAAACAAGATATGGACCTCACAGCATGACTTTTATTTTAAATGAAAGCTTAATATGTGTCCATTGTTACTATAAATGAGGTGGCTGACTGCCAAGATCTTTCGTGTATCTCTTGTGCCAAGAGAAACCCTATAGCCAGAAAGTACTAGAATTGTTATTGTCTGTTAGGGAATCACTTTCTATTTGTTTAGTTCTCAACTTTACTTGCCTCTTTCAGGACTGCCCTTCTATCCTGCTAAAATGAGAATTTGGTTGGCTAGGTAAACTTTTGAAAACATGTTTATGTTGCCCAACAAAATTTTTGCCAGTGTTTTTGGTGTCTGCTGATTTAGGCCCTTTATTTTAAGCTAACATGCTTATTCCAGTTGAAAATGAAGAAAGACTATGAGAACTAGATACATTCCTCATGCTAAGTAAAAATTACAATTAAAATAATTGTGATATAATCTCTGGGGCACTGTCTTTTTACTAATGAATAAATTTAAAATCTTTAAGATAAGATTTATATTTTTCTCAAGGTAACATAAGACAAGCTATGCAGAGGCATTTGGCCTCTGAAAGAACTCGCCACTCTACTGAGTGCAGTTGAGGAGACCCACCAGGAAGGGCTGTAGTTCCATTGCATTTACCCTGTTTGCTTTTCAAATCCAAAGCTCATGTTGTTGCATTGGAAACTTGTCTCTTTTATAAGCATTTCATTTTAAAACTTAAAAAAAACCCTGTCAGTCTGTAAATATTTAACCAGCCAAGCAGGAAACAGCCTTTTATTCTGTTTTTGCAGCTTTGTTTTTATCTAGGTTAGTATGAGTGCCATGTAAATACCACATAAAATTTTGACTTTGATTGTCCTTACTGTAACTGGAGATTGACAGGGGCTCTTTAATTAATCTTGTTCTCTTTCATGTTCTGTATGCAGATACTGAAATACACTATTTTTATGCATTTATAAGATTGTGTTTGCATTTATTTAATTTACGTGTCTTTTTTTAAAGCATGTAGCCTTGAATGTTTGTTCTGCCTTTTTTTTTCCACATCATTACTCTGGTACTGCTTGATGTAACTTGATTAGCTCCCTCCCCAGTCATGATTGGTAATTAAAATAGGCATTAAAATTAGTCACTTAGCAATTTTGCTGTTCAATTGGCAATTAAATTACTTAATTGCAATTAAAGTCCTAATTTTAATTGGCAAAATGATAGATGTAGATTTAAGATAATATGTATAAATACTTTAATAAGTGTCTATATAAGGATTACTTAATTACTCAACTTCAAGTTTATGCTGTTAACTTTAGAACTTTTAAGTGAGCAATGAAATTTATATTACATCTATTGGAAGGATATGGTAATTAGATTTATTACTTATCACTATAAGGGTCTTTGTTATAAGTTACGTTTGTACTGTTAAAGTTGTCATTGCAGACTTGACAACTGCAGAATTATGAGGACAAGGACATATTATATCAGTATGTCTGTCATATTATATCAGTACTTTATTTTCATGGGTCATTAAATTAGAATTTCCTCTCCAGTTTGTTTGAGGAAAAAAAATGGTTATTTTGTCATTAAATTAGAACAAAAACTAGCTATTTGAGATTTACCTATAACAGCTTTTGCAAACTTTGTCTGTATATTAAATGCTAATCGGGTTATATTGACATTACTAGCTACGTTTAGAATTTCAGGTGACTGATATTTGGTTGGTGTATAGCATCTCCTTGTATTTAAGTGTATTTTAAGTCTTTGTACATTTTAGTTCTCAATGTTTACTAAAATTAGCAGTGAAATATAAAACCAGTTATCCTTTCTTGCCTAATAAAAAATAATTGTTACATAGGAAGATATTAAGTGGTTAATTTAAAAACAAATGTTTCGGAAAAGGCCACAGTGAGTCAAGTATTAATGAAAAGATGAAAGATTTTTATTATGCAAAATACTATTTTGAACGCATGAGGTTTACCATATGTTCAGTTCTATAATTTTAATTTACAAGTAGATGCTTCTAGAAAAAGAGTGCTGTTTACTTTTGCACATCTTTACACGTTTCTAGAATGGAGTTTTGAATCAAAGTAAAGCCTTTGCATTAAGTCGTTTTGGTAAAAAATAAGCCTATGGAACTGAATCAAAGCCATACCTACCCAAAATGTGAGTATCAAGGAAGCAATTTGCTTGCTGTCTAAGCAACCTATGAGGAATGAAATATTTGGTTTATTAATATATTATTTACACATTTCTTACCTGAAATGGTAAGAGCAAAACAAAAAGAAAATACATCCACTATTTTAAAAACTTTAATTTTGAAAGGTTTTTTTTCAAAGTGAAACTTCTTTCACTAAGATGAAACTGCCTGCCAAATGGCAATGAATATGACAGATGAGTTTATCCAAACGTAATTTAAAATATATTTCATTTTACTGCTTAATGTTCCGCAAAATAATTGTATTATAAAATATCTTAAAGTTGCCTCAACTTTTAAGGCATAAAATATGCTTATTTCACTACATCTGCACTCTTAGGTCTGCTCTGAATTCATGTGTTGGAGTGGTGAAAGCGATCCTACGGGCCTTTTCCCCATGCATTAAGATAGAAAATCCTATGGGATTACATCCATGTTTGCTTTCTAAATTATATCAAAAGCTCAATTTTATTAAGTATAATCTGCTTATATGCATAACATAGTTTAGATGTGAATGTATTTATTTATATTGATTTTAATAAAAATGTTTTCTGTACATGTGCCAGTATATTCTGCTTAATATTTCTTAATATCATAAAAAGTAATATGGCAACTTTGCCTTCCTCAGTGCTTTTTTGAGGCCATTTGATTGTATTTATAAATAACAATAATTTATAATTTATTTTCATTGGTTTCCACAGAGGGAGCTGGTTATAGATAGGACCAATTTTTGGTCCCATTTATTTTATATTATTAAGAAAAGAGGCCTTCGTGTGGGATAACTTTGCACATTTATACATGGTCATATTTTAAAGTTAGTCAGATGCTGGTCCTGAAAAGAAATGGTTATTGTCATTTTAATTGAGTGATAAAATACTTTATTTGAACTATTTATATGTAAGAATCCAGAAGGGTTGCAGTCATATAAATGCAGAATTTCAGTTTCTTTTAGCCTAAAGCATCGTTTTAACATTTTCTGAAAGGTTGTTCAGTTCTACATTTTGATTCCATTATAAGTGTAATTAAACCTCTATGCACAAAAGCATTCTCTTATGTACTAGCAAATACACCCACAGGAATCCTCTTCTAAACTATAATTTATTTAAACATGTAATCATAGGATTTTAAAACATGCTTTCATTTTTCCAAACTATATGCCAATTTGAACTGAATGGTGATAAAATGAGAGATTTTGTTACCATTTTGATTTTTTTTCCCCTGTGCCCTAACAGTGAGTTAAACATGGGCAGGAGGAAATAAAATCTATTGTGAACCTAATCGCACGTGTTAAATTATTTCCCTTTTTGAGAAAAAAGAATCAAAGATCGGTAGTTCTGTATAAATTCCAACACGATATGAATAGTTGGGCCTGCAGAATTCTTTTCTCAGGCTTACCCTAGAAGTGGTAGTAATTAGCTAATTGTGAGTAAGTGTGTGTGTGTGTGTGTGTGTGTGTGTGTGTGTGTAAGTGTGCGTGTGCGCGCGTATGAGCGCGCCCCTGAGGGTTTGTGTGTGATACTCTCTCCAACATTGTGGAGTCAGGCCCCCTACTGACAGGATCAGTCAATTACAGACCTTGGTGGTGCTTCTGAGACTTGACTTTCCACCAGAATCTAGAGCAGAAAACAAGTCTGGGATATTGAGCGTGCCCCGGTACCCTTAGTATGCTGGATCCTTTTCATCTCGAGCATATCGGGGTCCCATCTAAAACCTCAACTAAGGAAGCAGCTCATCGAAGAATTAGTTTAAGCGAATTTACCGCTCTATAGCAGGTGTCCTCCTGAGAAATAGTAACACCTCCCAGGAATCAGAATAAGAATTTAGAGGGGAAGGAAAACTTAGACAAATGGAAGGGAAAGTCCCTGTTTTGTCTCAGTTTAGCACTATATTCAGTTATTCTATTGTCATTTTATTCTAATAAGCTGCTGTGAAGACTGCTTCTGGCTCATGCATTCATGCAGGCTTGAGCAAAGGCTGTTATCATGGGTCAATATTCCAGGAGACTGATACACAGCGTGTGGCTTCCTTGGAGCGCATTTTAAGGACTCCAGAACACTTTTTCGCTTTCCGGGAGGAATTTTCTCAAATTGTTCCCAGTCCGAACCGAGCCTAAATCGAGTGTTTTTAATGGCAATGAAGGAGGAGGAGGAGCGTGCACAGGGAGTGTATCTACTTAGAATTATTTATATTTGGAGAGTTGTGGTTACAAGTTCTCCCGGCCTCCGCTTTCCTACGATTGTATTAAAAAATAATAACTGCCACCCCAGCGTGGCTGCGCTTGAGTTTCCGTCTCCCAGAAAATAGCTGCGGGAATCTGGCCCACTGCGGGGATCAAGGAAAGCTCCCCCTCTGGCCTTGCCCTGCTCCCTTGCGGAAGGGAAGGGAACCCGGGTAGGCGCCTCTGAGCTGGAGTTGCTGCTATTTTGGGCCCGGCTTGGC
>PVKA01042281.1:0-17499 GCA_004027165.1 Ctenomys sociabilis | reverse complement strand
AAAAAAAAAAAAAAAAAAAAAAAAAAAAAAAAAAAAAAAAAAAAAAAAAAAAAAAAAAAACTACACATTTTTAGAATTTAAAAAATTATCTCCAAAGAAACTTCTTAAGTTTGACAAGAATTCACTGATTCACTTTGTCCATCTGTCTGTCTATCCATGGGTACTGGAGCTTGAACTCAGTGGTGCTCTACAGTGAGCTTACATCTCAGCCCATTATTAATATTATTATTTATTTTTGATACAGGGTCTTGTTATGCAGTTCAGACTCACAATGATCCTCCTGTCTCAGCCTCCCCCCCCTCCCCTGGGATTGTATCCATGTGCCACCAGCCCTGGTATTGGTGACGGCATGGCATGCAGTACTGGGGATCAAATTCAGATTTTCATGCTTGCCAGGCAGGCACTTGGACCTCTGAGCTATTTCCTCAGGCCCCTATAATAATAATAATAATTGTTATTACTATTATATACATATTTTTGAGACAAGATCTTGGCCAGGTATGGTGGTGCATGCCTGTAATCCCAGCACTTGGGTGGCTGAGGTAGGACTGTGTGTCAGTCTGGGCTACAAAGTGAGTTCAAGGCCAGCCTGAACCACATAGTGAGACACTGTATAGAAAAGACAAAAAGGCCAGTGACATAGCTCAACAGGCTAAGTGACTATTTAGGTAAGTGCAGGGACTGGGGTTTGATCCCCAGTACCACAATGCACCAGCCCTGCCCCTGGATGTGCTGAGCTGGCCACTGAGACTGAAAACAGAAGGATAACTGGGAGTCAGAGAGTCTGAGCTTTGTAATGAGATGCTGTATCAAACCATTAAAAAGAAAGAAAAAAAAAGATAAGGTCTCACTAATTTGAAGCTGGTCTTGAACTTGCAACCTTTCTGTCTCAGCCTCTCAGCTGGGACTACAGATGTGAACACTGCAGCTGGCTGATTCTGTTCTTCATTACAAAACTATTAAATAGGCTCCTACTGTTTACTGAACAAAGACCAGTTTCCTTATGTCAAACAGTTAAAGCCTACTATGAGTTGGCCGCAACTAAACATCAATTCTCATATCTGCACATATGAAACTTCAGTCAACTGAATGACCATTCCCTTAAATTGCTCCTGACACTTACCCCATGTGAAATATCCATTGCTGGGGCTGGTGAGATAGCTCAGTGGTCTAAAGCACCTGCTCAGGCAAGGGCAGGGATCTTAGTTCAATCCCCTACACCACATGATAGGTCAGACCCATCTCTAGGGCTGGCTGAGCCAGCCACAAAAAAACAAAAGAAAGAAATATCCATTACTGGATGGCAAGACAGCCCAGCATTCTAAAACGCCTGCTTAGGCAAGCTTAGCCAAGTACGCAAGGACTGCGGTTTGATCCCTGGCACTATATGCCGGGCCAGCTCCACCCTCAGGGTAGGCTGAGCAGGTCATAAAAAAAAAACAAAAACTAAGAAATATCCACTGCTCTCTCTCCAAATTCCTGTCACTCTTCAACGATCTGTCACTCTGAAATAATTTCCCTCTGGTCTCCTTATTGTTTTGTTTAGACCAAAGTAATGTCTGATTAAAGTCTAACACTAAGCCGGGCGTGGTGGCGCATGCTTGTAATCCCAGCACTCGGGAGGCTGAGGCAGGAGGATTGTTGTGAGTTCGAGACCAGCCTGAGCTACAAAGTGAGCTTAAAGCCAGCCTGAAGTGCATAGCGAGACCCTGTCTCAAAAAAGACAAAAAATAAATAAATAAATAAATAAATAAATAAATAAATAAAGTCTAACACTAACCTATCCATATCCTGTTGGCACATTCTTCCAAATATGGTAGTTTATATCTTATCTCTCCTTTGTAGATCAGGAGAGAAAGCATTAAAAGACACCAGGGACAGCAAGAATAGGTTACAAACATTCCTTGCCCACTGGATGAGACAACATAGGTTCAAATCTCAGTTCTGTCATTTCTAAGTAACCTTATACAAATTATATGCCTTTTTGAGCTACAGATTCATCTTAAGATGGTGATATGAGTAAATTGTTTAGGAAAGTGCCTGATATCTGAACTTTTTAAAAAACTTGAACAAATGAAGAATTTACTTTTGTATCCACCAGAGATTAGTCCAATGTCATATACATAAGAGTGCTAGATATTTCACTTACTGAATAAACAAAGTCAATCAGACAACAGCTATGGTATCTAGGTTTGGTCAGAAATCTAGCTGTTCCTGGACTGCTGTCAATTTTTCTTTTTCTTTCTCTGCATCTCTGTTCTAGGCTTCTGAAGTAAAAAGTCAGGACTGGTGATATCAGGTAAGCAAAAGTTTTGGTTTTCAATTATCAAATGCTTTTCAGATAATTGTTTGGAAGCCAAAATAGTTTGAAAAAAAAAATCAGATCTTGGTGCTACTAGGCTTTGTTTTTTGGAGGTAATAGGGATTCAACCCAGGATGTTCAGACTGATCTACATCCCCAGCCCTTTTATACATTTTTAATTTTGAGACAGGGCCTAAATCATGATGAACAAGAAATTCTGATCCTATGGGAACGTTTATGCTCTAAGGCTGGGCACGGTGACACACTTCCACGCTGTGATCTCAGCTCTCGGGGAGGCTGAGGTAGAAGACGCAAGTCTGAGCCCAGCCGAAGATCCTGTGTGAAAATAAAGCAAGGGCTAGGCATGTAGGTATAAGTGAAACACTGGATTTAATCCTCATTGACAAAATCAAACAAAAACATGTCCCAGGATAGATTTTTCAGACACTGCTAATACTGCTGTTGCAGAAAGAGTACATTTATATGCATTTCATTTGTTCTTAGCTCGTCACTGATTCCTTGAGGATTTCAGAGCTGTTCAATGGCATCAAGATTTCTAACTGGCTAAAACTTTCTTCCTGCTTAAACATTGCTTGCATAACCTAAACTTATCATCCAATGGGCACAGTTCTGAGACAGAAAGAAGTAATTCAGTAACAATTACACCAGGATATAAGGTTAAACCAAAGAATGTACTGAAAAGGCAGGACATGTGACCACCCCATTAGACCTCTCATTTGCACAGGGTTTAGGATGCAACTGCTTCTAGCACAGGGGACCCTCATCACTTTCCATAAAATTCTAAGATAATGTCTCAAGATAAAAGTAAGCTCTGTTCAAAACAAACCAAATTTTAATCTCCAAACCAGTAAGCATCATCCAGTGCTTTCTGGGAAGGGCCCTGTTCATGTGTTCTGTGCAGAGTCCAGAACCCTGACAAAAGCAAAGTAAATACTGTTTTTCAATCAATAGAACTCCTGAATTAAATTTCAGTAGGCTCAAATTAAGAACAAAACCCCTTTTTATACATGTTTCCTCATAGAAACTCCAAGTACAAAATGAAAAATTGTAACCTTTTAAAAGCTGACATATAAGCTCAGAAAAATATACATCTTTAAAATTATTATTATTATTATTATTTTTTTTTTTTGGCAGAACCAGGGATTGAACTCAGGCCCTTGTGCTTGCCAGGGAAGTACTTATTCCACTGAGCCATCTCCCCAGCCCTCATCTTTAAAATTATTAAAGCACACACTTCCTAGATTACATAAAAATGATGAAAATAAACAGCTAGAGAAAACAGGTCACAGAACTTACCATTCCTTCTATACCTGACTTATATGATATCTGTGGCCATCTTCTGTAGGCAGATTCATAAAAAATTATATCTAGATACTGTTTTATTTTTAGAACAAGTTAGTTAACCAAATTATCTGAAAAATGTATAGCATCTTAAATTCCAAGATAAGTTTCTGATAGGCAATGATATAGTAATCTTTTAATTACCCTTTCAATTTCTTTTGCTCCCCTTATATATTTGATTGTATTAAAGCAAAGTGCTCACAGGACTCAGATTTTCTTCTTTTTGTGTGTTATTTTGTTCGTACCAGGGATTGAACTCAGGACCTTGTGCTTGCCAGGCAAGTACTTATTATCTCCCTGGTCCTGAAAGTTCAGAAGTGTTTTTATTTTGGCTGGCTCAGGATGCCTTCAGGGCAGGCCTGGTAAGGCATAAGGACCTGGGGATCGAATCACAGCATCCTGAATGGTTTGTTAATCAATCACTTAAACAACAGCTAATTGGCAGGCCCCGAGATTTTCTAAAATATATTAGTTATTCAACTAGGTTTCAGACAGTGGGCTTAAAATGTTTATCTATTAAAAATGGAATATATACTCTAACAGCACAATTTTTCTAATTTCAGAAAAAAGTATGATGTACCATATGTACAGTAGAAGAGTACTTACTTTCTTCTCATAACCTAAGTAATAATATAAATGTATTTTTTTATTCTGTTGATCCATCTTCAACTACGTACATCAGTTAGATAAACAGCAACATACAACTTGCCTAATATAGCAGCTCAAACAGGCCCAAAAATGTTTCTTAAGAGCACAATTCTTTAATATCCTGCATCCCAAGCTGGATTATTCCTTCCTACAAAGTTTCTGCAATTCTGTGGCAGCTGTAGTTATAATTTAATTTCATGTTAAAAGGACTTAGTTTTCACACATAACTCTAAGCATTTACCTTTCTGTGTGATTTTACATACAGCTAAAAATTATAAAACAGAAAACACAAAATTGAGGTTTAGATTTAAAAGATTTTCCTATCTGTAGTCAAATAATTACTACGAGAATAACATGTTAATTTTTTTGATCTGCAGTTAAAAATCAATGTATAGAAAATAAAATTAAAAAGTAACATTAAACTAAATGTTAACTAGAGGGTTCCATGAACATCTCATGACAAAGACTCTTCATGTGAACATTTATGAACAATCCCGGGAGAAGGACTGCATAGAAACATCCTGCTAATAAATGGGCTAAAATTAGTTATTAACAGCTAATAAATCATCTGTGACACTCATGATTTTAAGCCTTAATTATGCTAACTTTTCCTGTTCTATAATTATTTAAAATAATAATAAACCAAAGCTCTCTCAGATGCAATGAAATTATGGTCCATAATAAGTGATTGCGAAATTTTACCTTACAGAAGCACACATGGTTGTTTTGTGCTTTTTTAATGGAATGACAAACCTACCTACACAAAATTAATGCTACATAAAAACAATTTGTATTTGTACTTTTATAACATAAAACAAGATGGATAAGAGTTACATAAATGTTCAAAGAAATCCTAAACATATGTATTTGGGAAACCCCACACAAATATATTTGGGATTTATTTCACATACTTATATTCATCAATTGTCTCAAATGAAAACATTCTTTCTGCACAGAATGTCTGCATACAGTAAGTATTAGCTCAACAGATTTGGGTTGTAGGACTTGTTTCTGGGAAATAACCTTTGAGCTTCTCTGCCCGATTACTATAACTTAGTACATGTGAGGGTTTAGCTATGAAAATTTATGCTAACAGTAAGATTTATGGTGAACACATGTTTTTGTTTGCCAACCTTTTTGGGTCATGGTGTATTCATTTATTTGGGGGAGAGCACTGAGTCATTAAGGCCACAAATGTTTTCCCTGTGTAACTGACCCACAATATAATCCCTGAACCTCAAGGCTTAGTTAAGTCTCCCTGGTTGGTAACAACACTTGCCCAAACTGTCATCCATCTGAGCCATGTCTCCTTGTCTACAATTCTACTGGAAAAACAAAACAAAACAAGAATCTACTAGAATCTTGCACCATGCACTATGTACCCTTTTTCATTTGATTTTAATCTATAATCTGTTTGTTATAATAAACTGTAACCATGATGAAAGAGTAACAGCTGTTCTGGGTCCTTTGAGTTTTTCTAGTCAATCATCAAACCTGTGAGTGATATTGGGAAACTATAATACGGTAAAGTTAATATTTGACGAATATTAACTTGTTTCTTTTAATTTCAAGGTTTGGTCTCAGCAACTTCATTTTCAAAGAAGCAGAAATAGTACTGTACAGACAGGAATGCCTTCTGGCATGTGGATTTCCTTTCTGTCATGTAAAGGTTAACAAAGGTGGCTCCTGGTGTTAAGAAGTTGTTCTACAGAATGAAACAAGGGCTGCCCACTCTCACTGGCACCTCCCTTTCCTTCACTGCAAACCCAGATCATCTTCATGAAATTCATGAAACAAAATAATTAATGCTTTTTTCCCTCAGATGCCACTACCAACCTACAGTTGAGAAGAAAATATTTTTCTCAATTTTTCTATCCTTGAGTGAATTCTGTGCATTTTGCTTATTTTTGAGACAGGGATTCACTAACTAGTCCAGGTTGGCTTTGAAATTACAGCAATCCTCCTGTCTCAGCCTCTTAAGTGATGGTATTATAAGTTTGTGCTGCCACACCCAGCAACTTTTTGTTTTCTTAAAAAAGGAAAAAGAAAAAGTAGAGTGTCCTAAGTATGATATTTACAAAAGTACTCATCAGTAGGGAGCTGGTCAAAGGCCAGCCCTTTCTCAGAATGAACAGTGCTGGTGCACCCCAAGTCCACTAAATTTTCCTGCATAAAAAGATTAATTCCATAAAGAACTCATGGATCAAACTATCACCAAGAATTATTGCATTGAAGAGTATTGGTTTATCAGATTAAAACATACCAGCAGTGTGGATCAGCAACAATTCTATCACCTTCAAGTTTTCCCCGTTCTGTAGCGAGTTGTGCTGTTCTCTTTCTCATTGGGAAGCTCTTACTTGTTGTCAGTTTCTAAGGAAACTGCAAAAGAGGACTGTGTAGTAGGAATTACCTAACACTTGTGGAGAGTGAGTCTTTTCATTTATTTCACTGCTGAATCAGAAAAAAAAAAAAAAAAAATGCTGGACATGGTGGTGCAGACCTGTAGGTAAAATACTAAGATGAAGGCAAGAATATCACTGAATTTGAGGCCAATCTAGTCTACATAAAGGAGTTCAAGGTCACCTTGAACTATTTAGCAAGACCCCCACTTCTCAAGCACAGCATAACACAACACCATCACCACCAACAACACAAAAGTCAAAAAGAAAACAAATCTATTACAATGTTTTACATTCTGAATAATGAACCTAAAATATTAATAGAAAACCTAACTGGGTATGGCAGTGTATACTTATAATCCCAGCACTCATGAAGCTGAGGAGGGAAGCTGAGGCAGGAGGATTCTTATGAGTTTGAGACCAGCCTGGGCTACAAAGTGAGCTCAAGGCCAGCCTGCATTGCAAGACCCTGCCTCAAAAAGAGGGAAGAGAAGAGAGGAGAGGAGAGGAGAGGAGGGGAGGGGAGGGAAGGGGAGGGGAGGGGAGGGGAAGGGAAATTACTTTGAACAAACTGCACCATCATGAGCTCACTGAAGTCAATGATTTTGGATTCCCTGTTATTCATATGACTTCATCAAACTAAATACAGAATAGAAGTTGGTGACATTTTGCCTAGAAATGTCAAATGGGCTAGTCCATGCCTATATTTTTCACATACAATCTCAGGGTACACTACCATGTATTATATAGTTCATTATTTTCCACAATATCCAGTATACTATTTTTAGGCGTTTATAGGAGTAAGAGAAAGACACTAAAGCCTCTGAGAAAGTGATATACTTAGAGGTTAAAAACAAGGCTAAAAGGTCAGACTGTCTAGAAATAAACCTAACACTCCCTCCCTGGCAGTGTGATCTTTTTCAAATCCCTTAACTTTCATGCCTCAATTTCCTCTTCTGTAGAATGGAAATAATCACAATACCTCTCTTAAAAGATTGTTGCAGGGATTAAATAAACTATGTGTAAATAACTTTGCATTGTGTCTGGCATCTGGTAAAAACTACATACTAATATGGCTATTAGTATTACCATTACTACTACTATCCCATTTATTCCATGGAACACAGGGCATTTAAATTACTCAGCTATTTTTATCTCACTGAAAATGTTACAAAGAACCATAGTTAATTTTCTTACTTGACAGATTGCTGTATTCGGCAAAGCACTTTATTGGGTTATGCCTCCAACATAGTTATCTTACTGGTTCCATCTACAAAATGGGATGGGCATACTCTGTCTCATAGACTATATGGGGATTAAATATGGCATCTGTTCAGATGTCCTGTTCTGTGCTATTACCACACAGGACAGACTGACAGTACTGAGCTCTGTCAAGGCACTTGAGAGTTCAAAAATTACCTGGTTCTAGGTACTCAACCACTCCTGCAAGGATGAGATTTAATATAGTTCAAGGCATGAACCTCAAAGGTGCTAGAAGAACAAATTAGTTTTAAAATTGTCCCCTTCTTTCACATTCCCTGGTTAGGATACATTTCTTCAAAATAGTCAATGTGTGGAGGTTGGAGTATGTCAAGGGCAGAGAGCACCTGAGAAAAAGAAAAAAAAAGTCAAATTTAGAGAACTAAAGAAGAAACAAAAATTGACATAAATGCAAGTAAATACTATAAACATGTCAATAATTTATGGTTCAGTTACTATTGTGCACTAAAATTAACTTTAATAAGCAAAGAAACATAGTTTCAAACATTAAAATGTATTTGTAAACTTATTATTTAAAAGCTAATTCTAGCTACATCAAAATGAGAGCTAACTGGGTTATAATACATGCTATCAAAATCCCTGCCTAGAAAAGTGTTGCATGAGGCACTACATTTATCATTCCTTCATTTCTCTGTTTAACAAATGTTTACTATACACATTCTACCTGACAGGCACTGTGGGAATCTCTTGGGGTATTCAGATGAACAAAGCAATTACCATCTTTGTTTCCATGACTAAAGGAAAGGTAAAGATAACACAAGCAAATAGTTGCATAAATGTGTAATTATATCTATTATTATGAAGGAAAAACATAAAAAAGGGTGGAAATAAAAGGTTGTCTAGGGCTGAAGATACAGCTCAGTAGTACAGTGCCTGCTTGGCAAGGGCAAGGTCCTGAGTTCTATATCTGGTACTAAACAAAATAAAACATAAAAGATCGCCTGAAGTAACACTATTCTAAGATTTGAAAGCTGGTTAGGAGATGGTCATTCAATGTGCAAGAAATATGAACAAGACATTGAGGCAGATTTTAGAAACAGAAAATCTAATACTGATGAAACCAGTAAGTAGGAAGAAAATAGGCCAGTACAAAGTAGAAGACAAGAAATATGCCACCTAAAATCTCTTCTAATCATATTAAGCACTATACATTTTATCCTAAGAAGCTACCATGATGAAAATAAAAGACTGAGGCATCTAAAATTTAGGTCTTTCATAAAACAGAGTATTAATTACCAATACAACTTAACAAGTAGGACCACTTGCCCCACCAGGTGCCTGTCTATTCTTGTCCCATCTATGATGTCACACCTAAGAATCTGAATTCATATAGCTAATGAGGAATGTCAGGCTCAAAGGAAATGAAATAGAAAATAAAAAGAGAAAGAGAAAAAAAAGGTCAAATGTAGAGAAGAGGAAATAAAGTTAGAAATAAATGCAAGTAAATACTATGAACTGTAATAATTTGACTTAGTTCCAATAACCACTAAAATTAGTGGTTCAAGTTCATATTTTCTAATCTTGACCTTAAATTGTTTAAGGAGATTTCTAACACAGAGAAGTAGACAGAAAAATATAAAGAATACCTATTAATCAACACTTGGCCTTAGTTATCCTCATGGCCATTCTTTTATCTACTACCTCTACCCCCACCCCACAGGGTCTTTATTTTTTTTTCCTTTCTGTGTAGGGTCTCACTACACAGCTCAAACTCATAGTGATCCTCCTGATTTCTGCCTCCCTATCCTGGTTTTACAGGTGTGCGCCACCACGCCTGGACTCCATCGGCTCAGCATGCCTGAGGAGGGACCAGCGTGGCATACAGTGCCAGGGATTGAATCCTGGTCCCTGCGCTTACCTAAGCAAGGGCTTAGTCTGCCCACCACATAATTTTGAAGCACAAATCAGACTTTTTCCAGCCATGTAAGAGTCAAATATCTGTAACGGATGAAAACTTTGAAAAATATAATTACTAAGCTGAAAAAGTTGGTATTTTTATTCATTTATTTCTTGCAGTGTTGGCAACCAAACACAGGACCTCACATATATTTTAAAATATCAAATATCTAAAATGTCTAAATATTACATAAACCTTGTTTATGTTTTCTTTCTAGCCAACAATTTTTCACTTTAAAATTTTAGATTTAAATTATTTTATTAAACTAAAAGCTTTGATGAAAAGGATTCATTCACTTTATACTCAGTTAAAAAAAAAACAAGCTTTTGGTTTAGATGCTTTAATAAAGAATATCAATATTTCCTTTTTGAATTAAAATGTTTATACTTAAAATTTTGATATAAACAGAAAAGAGATTTTCCAAAGAAAAAAATTTATAATGTGAAAGATAAATTATTTCATTTCCATATTTTAAAAACATAATTAGCCAGTCACAATTTCACATAAATTTCTTTCTCATTATGTGATAAAAATTTTTTTGGATGTGAATATCTGAAGCTTGACAAAGACAGAAAACAGTGTTTTACTTGACATCTTTTAGACTCCCAACTCTGTATCTGAACAACACACATCCTGTCTTGGGGGAAAATAAAGTGCAAAGAATGACAGTGTCCATTAGACCAAACCATTTTATGTTTCAAATCTATCTGCTATAATTAGAGGTTATCTAGAGGAAAGTGACAACCATACATTTTAAACCTTGAGAGAAGAGAATGAAGCTTTCTCATTTTATATTTGATGCTTTTCATCAAATAAGCCATATAAAACAATGCTAGACATTTGCACTATACCACTTGACTGCAATTGTTAGGCTTAAAAGTACAATATTTTAAGCTGCCTGAAATGTTTTCCCCCAGGAATCTCATCCTTCCCTGCCCTGAATTTTTTTTTATGTCTATTGTTTCATGCTTACTCTTTCTATCCCAAAATTGTCTATGAGTGGATAGAATTCAGTATTGCTAGTTAGTAAAAACACTGCTTCCAAGAGCAGAAGATTATCCTTGAATCCAAAGTAATGTAAATGAGCATGAAGGAGTAGCAGCGCAACTTCAAACTCTAAGCCCATTTTAATAGCTGGAATTCTTTAAAAAAAAAAAAAAAAAAAAAATCTCAGCACTTCCCTGGCAAGCACAAAGGCCTGAGTTTAATCCCTGGTTCTGCCAGAAAAAAAAAAAGAAAGAAAACCTCATTGAAGCAGTAAAGTACAGGTAATTAACCTCATGGTATAAACAAGAAAACTCCTAAAAAAGGAAGCCAGGCACAGCGGTAAAGGGTGGGGGACTGGGGAAGGATGGGTCGGGATGATATGACAGCTATCAAGTAAGACGCCAGCCTGGGCAAATTAGCAAGACTTTGTCTCAAAATGAATCATTAGCATTATATTATATATTCATATCATTTATTAGTACATGATGCTTACATTCTTCATGGGAAACTGGTATATGTACACAATACAGCTTAATTTCTTTTTTTATCCCTTTTCCTTTTCCTCCCTCTCCTTTCCCTCAGGCAGGGGGGATGGCTCAGTAGAATAAGCACTTGCCTGGCAAGTGCAAGAGCCTGAGTTCAATCCCCAGTTCCACCAAAAAACAAAACAAAAAAAACCTAAACTAAATCTAGAGCCTCTCCTTTTCCTCAAAAGAAAATTTTAAAGCCAGCTAGGGAGAGCTTATGATAAAGTGCTTGCCCAGCATGAGTGAAGCCCAAGGTTCAATGCCCAGGAGTGGCAAAAACAAACAAACCCCCTATGTATCCTTAAATATCACAAACTGTTCAAAGGATCTCAAATATAAAGACAGTAAGCAGACTTAATTAATTAAAAATTGAATTAAAAGTTATTCCAAGGACTACTGTCAAGGACTTAAAGACAAGAGCAAGACATTTACAAAGAAACCAGTTGTCTTGTTTAGCAAGCGACTACTCCTCCATTCTCTAACCACTAACATAGTTCAAGTTTCTTACGATGACATTATCACAGCTATCTTAATAATTGTACCACATATTATACAAAACCTATGAATATAATTTGACTTAACAAAAGTTTGTTTGTTTGTTTATTTATTTTTTGAGACAGGGTCTCACTATGTCCAGGCTGGACCCAAACTCAGTGATCTTCCTGCCTTTGCCTCTCCAGTACTGGGAATATACACATGTGCCACCATGCCCAATTCAATACTTTTTTAAAAAATGTATTTGGTACAGGTCTCACTATGCAGCTCGGACTCGCAGTGATCCTCTTGTTTTCAGCTTCCCCAGCCCTGGGATTACAGGTATGTGCCACTTCATTAGCTCAGTGCATCCCAGGGGCAGGGCCAATGCAGCATGGGGACCAGGTATCAAACCCTGGTCTCTGAACTCACCAAAGGGGTTCTTACTCTGCTGAGCTATCTCTCTGACCCTTCCATAAATGTTTTATGTATACATATATTCATGTGAACACCACTCAGATCACAAAATTAAGCATCGTGATGCCATAGAGAGCCCCCTTGCCTTTTTTCTGTCAAAACTTGTCTGTCACTCATCAGTTTTGTCACTATAGATTGTGTTGCCTGTTCTTGAACTTTGTACAAACTGTAAATAAAGTCTTTTGTTTACGAGTTCTTTCACACTGATATGCAAGATTTACCCATGTTGCTGTGTACACTGCTGTTTCATCCTTTTTATTAATGTGCAGCATGAAGCCAGAAACAGTGGTGCATACCTATAATTCTCAGCACTAAGGAGGCTGAGCCAGGAAGAATGCCCCAAGTTTCAGGTGAGCCTGCACTTATAAAATGAGTTCAGACAAAAAGTAGTATGATATTATATGAATAGAATATAGTACAATGTACTATCCAGAGTACTACTGGATTAAAAAAAAAAACAAAAAACACTTGAATTGTTTCCAACTTCTAGCTATTACTAATAAAGTTGCTATGAGCACTCTTCTACATTAATGTAGAAGAGTGCTCATAGCAACTTTATTAGTATATATATATATATATATATATATATATATATATATATATATATTCAGTTCTCTTGGAATATTTAACAAAGAATAGAGTAGGCTGAGAAACAGGGTAGGTATACATTTAGGTTTAGTGGAAACTGCCAGTTTTGCAAACTTGCATTCTCACCAGCCATGAAACTGACTCAAAACTATTTATTGAAATGGTCAGCATTTCTCCCTGGCTTAGAGTGGCACCTCTACTGTAAATCAGGTAAATGTGTATGTGTGTATCAGTTTACAGACTGCTTGTTTTGTTCAATTAATCTGTTTGTCTACCCTTTTAGTGTTTGGTATGTATCAATACAGTGTAATATCTGTGGTATGAATTCCTAACTATTTAACTTCTCCAAGATTGTTTCAACTATTTTAGATTTTTATCAGTTTCATAAACTCTAGAATATGTCTGTATATTTCTATATACACTCAAACAGAAAATTTTGACTCTGATTGAAATGACACTATACATATAATTCAAACTGGTAAAACAGCCATAATGACAGTTCACTGTAGCCCTTCAAATACACAAACATGTGAGACTATTATTTCAAGTACATCAATAATTTATGTATGGAGATAGCTCGGTGCTCTAAGTGCCTGCCTGGCAAATACAAGACCCAGCTTCGATCCCCAGTACCACATGGTGTGCTTGCCCCAGAACCCCAGGCACACCGCACTGGCCACCTGGAATTCCAGCACTGGGGAAGTTAAGAATAATAATCACTACGAGTTGGAGCTGCATAGCAAGACCCTGTACCAAATAAATTAATTAATTAAAAAAATACTAATTTGCCCAGTACCACAGACTTGTGACATACAACAAATAATTAAATCCAGTAGAAAGTTAATATATCTACCCCCTACTGTGTGATTTGATATTGTTGCCTAAAGTCAAGAAGAAGCCTGAAGGGCCAGGCCAGATAGCTCAGCAGACTAAAGCATCTGCTTAGGCGCACCCCCCCCACACCAGCCTTGCTGGCCCCGCCCCCCAGGGCACGCTGAGACCTCAAGTGAGACTGGGTGTGGTGGCGTGTGCCTGTAATCCCAGTGCTTGGGAGGCTTAAAACAGGAAAATCACTAGAAGCCCAAGCTGCATAGTGAGACCCTTTTGGAGAGGGAGGGAGGGAGCATGAGACTCATATTACACATTTCCTGGCAGAAATTGACAGACTCTAAATGTGTGTATGTACACACATTTTTTCAAGAGTTGATAGCTTTCATGAGATTCTTAAAGGACTACACAATTAAAAATGCAATCATCACTTTCCACACATACCATGTATGACAACTATACATGTACAGCATGTAGGTGGCACAAATTTTGCCAGATTTTATAATAGCTCAAATTTTCACTAGATACTAACAATAAGCTCTTTCCAAAATGTACCAATCTTTAGAAAACAGAATCCATTTGTTTTCCAAATTACTGCACTAAGGTGAACTTTTAAGTAGCTACTCAGATACGCATGTGTGTATATGTATGTGTATAAATTCAGTCACATTATCTGAAATCAATTATTTTACCTATTTATTTTTATCTTTTTGAGACAGGGTCTTGCTAGCAGTTCAGGCTGGCCTTGAGCTTACTTTGTAGCCCAGGCTGGTCTCCAACTCACAAAGATCCTCCTGCCTTAGCCTCCCCAGTGCATTGCAGGCATGTGCCACAACACCCTACTTGAAAGCAATGATTTTGTTTTAGTTTGGTTTTTGGTAGTACCAGGGATTGAACTCAGGGCCTTGCACTTGCCAGGCAAACCGTTATTCCACTGAATTATCTCCCTGGCCCAAAAGCAATGATTTTAAAAATTTAAAGGTTTCTTTCAAAAGAAAATCCAAAGTCTCAAGGCACTGTAGCTGTTCTCTGACACACAATAGGCATCCAAATTAAAATCCAATTTTCTTATATAATGACCAGGTTAATCAGAAAGGTATTTTTAACACAGTATTCCTTTCTTCTTCCTCAATCAAATCTTATTTCTAAAAGACTTATCTCAAGCTTTTATCTGTATCTGTAACTATCTTTGAATATCTAAATCTAGTAATTTTTATTTTCCTTAGTATTATGGTCTTTGACTGCCATCATTTACCTAACAAACTTTAAAAATTGCTGATACATGGGCCTCAGTCCCAGAAATTCCAACTTAGTAAGTCTGAAACATAAATCTGTGTTTTAAGGGTTTTTTCTTTTTTTCTTTTTTTTGTAGTTAAGGCTGTTTAATAATTCTATTATCCTTTTAAGTTTGGCTGTACAGTTTTCTGCTATCTATGCTTTAATGTGTAACCAAGACTCCCATAGCACCTTTATCATACAATTACTTATGAAAATCTTTTAATTTACTTGAAGGTAGAACCCCCACATAGCTGGTGTGGTTTGGGCACACAGAAAGTATTATGGTTTTTAGCTAGAAGTCGTAAGTCCCCCAGTCTCATGCTATCATAGGTGGGGCTTTTGGAAAGTGACTGGATCACAGAGGTATATGATGTCTTAAATGGATTAGCCCACTGCTGAGTTTATAGTGAACTGTGACACTGTTGAGGGGTAAAGCCTAGTCACAGGTGAGTGTGTGGCCTAGAAGGGTATGTCTATATCTCTACCTCCTCTACACCTGTCTGTGAGTCTGTCCCTCCCTCCCTCCCTCCCTCCCCTCTCTTCCAGCTGCTATGCTGTGAACTCTTTCTTTCTCATGTCCTGCCATGCTGCCCTGCTTCGGAGCCAGCTGACTATGGACTAAATCCTTTACAAATTGAGAACCAAAATAAAAGAATAGCTAAAACAAGACATACAATAAAGTGTTTACTAAATTAATGACAATGGACTCTGAAGCTAGGCAGATTTATATTCCAATCTGTGCCACCTTTGTCCTTGGGCAATATTGATTCACAGCATCTGGTTCCTTTATAAAGCAGGGTTAATAAACCTTATCTGACAAAGTTAAAGAATGAGTGAATCAATATATGTGAAATATCCACCATACTTCCCGACACATAGTGAAATGTGTTACATAGATGGTCTACCCTTTCAAAAAGGAGAGTATTTTAAACTTAAAAAACCACTTCCATACATAACAAACACTAGTTGCCTTAACCACATCAAATACCAGTTACTTCTTTTTTTTTCTTTTTATGTATTTGATACAGGGTCTCAGCTCAGACTCATACTGATCCTCCTGTTTTCAACCTTCCCCGTGCTGGGATGTGCTACCACTCCCGGATTCTGTCACCAATGCGAGGCCAGGGATTGAACTCCGGTCCTTGTGCTTGCCAAGGCAGGCACTTAGTCTGCAGCTGCCTCTTAAGAGTGGGATACCACACAGATCAGTACGCTTTCAACGACATCATGAGTATAGCAGAAATTCATCATGTATAACACAGTGGTGCCACACTATTTTCATCTCCAATTATCTGCCTCACTTGCAAACACTCCTACATAAGCCACAGGTACTCTTTTGTAACATAGTATGGAAGTGTCAAAAAGTAGTTGTGCTCATATGTACTTTAAAAATTTAATATTGTCAATGATCAGAGTTATTTCTGCTTGACAATGGTCACTGAGAAAATTTGAACCCGGCAAAAGTTAAGGCCCAAGATACACAATTAGAAAACAAAACCGTAACTCAAGGGCCAGGAAGATAGCTCAGTAGAGTAAGTGCTTGCCTGGCAAGCATAAGGGCCTGAGTTCTATCCCTGGTTCTGCCAAAAAAAAAAAAAAAAAAGTAACTCAGACCTAATTTTGACCCTAACAAAGGCCTACTTCTTATAAAATATATTAGATGATTAGGTTTGCTTTTATTGTTTTGCCTCTTTTGTTTTCAGTGTTGAGGTCTTGTGTCCTGTGCTAGGCAAGTGCTCTACCATAGGAGTTATAGCCTCTGCCCTGCTGTGTGATTTAACTGGTGTGATTTTCAAGATTTGAGTTTATTTTTTGTCTTACACTACTCACTCTGGTACTGTTTCTGGAACAAGCAATGATATCAAACAGCTGACTTTGTCACCTTTCTAAAAGGAAACAAAGATTAGGCTAAAGATAATAAACCGTATAAATCCTTGAATTTCTAATGGTACCCTGAAAGTACTTTTTCATCATGGGTACTTTAAACTCTGAGTCTCTGACACTGTGTATAAAGTTTGTGCTCTTTGGTGGTTGGATGGGCACAGAGGCATATTCAAGAAATAAGCAACTAAGCAAGCACTGAACATTGTTTTAAATTACAAAACCAAAATCTGATGATTAAAAACAGCAATTCCAATGGTATGTATGTATTTGAGACAGGATCTCACTCTATAGATCAAGATGGTCTTGAACTCAATATGTAGCCCAGGTTGGCCTTGAACTCATGAAGATCCTCCTGTCTCCGCTTCCTGACTGCTGGGATTCTAGGTGTGCACTACCAGGCCTGGCTTCTTCTAATGTTTATTTTGAAAAACACAGTTTGGCAGTTCTAATGGACTAAAATACAGCAATGTTTCTTTGTCTGTCTTTTTTTTCCTCACTGTGCTAGGGGGTCAAATCCTGGGCTTTCCACATGCTAGGCAGGCAATCTATCATTTAGCTATTATAAAG